>KZ505678.1:1160617-1190816 GCA_002844005.1 Limosa lapponica baueri | reverse complement strand
AGTTTGGAGTCATAGCAGCACGAACTTGACTTAACCAGAAGATGCCCTTTGTGTTTAGCCTGTAACTTTTCCACTCTATGAAAATCACAGAATCATAAATCCATTCAATTTTCACCAAATCGCCAAGCCCCTGAAAAATGTCAGTTCATAGTGTAGAGATTTGCATGTGCCTTCTTACCCTGAAGTCCAGAGATATCATCCCCTGAAACTGGGAGTGCAAAGTTCTCTGCGATTGCAGTCCAGAGCTGGCAGTCAGAGCACAGAGCCAAAAACTGAAATCAAGACTTAACAGAGGTCTGACTTTTTATTCTGTCAATGTTATCCAAGAAGAAAACTTAGCAACTTCAATGAAGACTATACTAGAGTTGAATATGAACTGGCATGAGATGTGTGACACGATACTATAACTGTAAATTTCCTGAGTTTTAATCACTAGATATACACTGCACACACACACACACAAAAGCATAAAGAAAAAAAAATAGTAGCTTACAGAAGAGTATTAAGGGTATTAAGGTAATAAATGGAATCATTCTAATACTTTAAGCATCCATACTACTCACTAAAAAAACCCCAAACCACAAACCAAAAAAAAACGTTTTTCAGTGGATCTGCTTTGAAATTGAGTCAAAACCCTTTACTTTCAGTTCTTCCATTGTTCCAGCTAACAATACTTCTCTGTTCCCAGCTGCCCATTGTCACCTTTAATTCACTGCTCAAACCATCCCTTTCTCTTGCTTCCTTATATACCATTATATTGAATATAGCTAATTTATTTTCAGAGAAAAGTGGTAAAATGCTGTGAACGCTTTCCCAGTCTACACAACTTGCTTTTACTTTCTTTCTTCCTATCCCTCAAAGAATTATAACCAAAGTCTCTCACAAGAATTTTGGAAGCTTATTTCCTCACCTCCACCTACAAATCCTTTCCTCCCATCTCAATCTCAAGCATTTCCTGATTCTTCTCTCATTCATATCTGTTCCCTCTGTTTTTCTTCTTGGTCTTCTTTCTGTCTCTTCTTTATCAAATTAAGGATGCAAATAAATCTCTTATCCTTACAAACTTCATTTCTTGCCTATTTCCTTGTGATTACCAGCCCATCCTTATAATTTTTAAATCCTTCAATGTTCAGTTTACACTCACTGTCAGAAGCTCCCTTATTCCATCTACCATTTCTCCATTTCCACTTCTGTCTCTCAGATTTCACAGGATAAAACTGTTCATATTCAAGTGGCCAATTATCTCTTCTTAGCTAAAACTATCCCTGACATACATTATGCTCCGCAAGTGTCTCTGGTTCAGTAAATCATCTTCTTGAAGTTTTGTTAGCAACTGTTTCCCATGAGGCTGCCCTCTTTACATTCCACTTCTGTGAAATGTATTCCTCCACTATTGTATGCTCCACAGGCCTCTAAACTGATCACTCTTCCCTCTCTATAGCCTTATCTAGATAATCTCCTCCACAAACAACAAAGTCAGGCATTGACAGATGTAGTCAGACCTATTGCTTTCTTCGCAAACACCATCCCTTTCTTCTGATATCTCCCCACAGGTATGTAGTCACCAACCCAAACAGATCTAAAGCAGAGCCTCTTTCCATAAGCCCTCCTTGCTCCTTCCTCCCTTGACTTCTGTTGACATCATGATTGCAACTTTGTCCTTTAGGATTTGCACATCTCTCCTTTTGGAGAGAGAAATTCCATATACTTTTGGTGGCTCATACATTAAAAAACCCTTTGCTGATAGCTAATAACTATTTGAGAAGAAAGTGGGGCACAAACACCAGCACCTGTGCCTCCTTAATTTCTAAAACCTGTTTTAGGAGCATATTCCAAACTGCTTACACAGTATCTTGCAGCTGGTTACTATATGGGCTCTGGTTTCTCTATGGGAATTGGACAAGTTACTTGCTTTCACTTTAAATGCCACTTGTGGTCCCATCATCCTATTAATCATCTTTCATTCACTGCTCATTGGTGACTCCTGTTTTCAAACAGCCTATAACGCTAACCTCCAGTGTGCACTTGGTAAATTTTGAAACAAGTTTCCCCTACCCTTCTTCTCATTCTTGGAAGTAGCACACAGTAAATATCTACCATTCTATTTCAAAAGCTTTCTTTAAACACTTTGTGTTCACCATACCTACAGTGAACTTGATAAGGCTTAGGAAGAGTAAGTTTGTCTCCTGAGATTGTTGCCTACTGAGCTGAATATTACTCCACTTATTTCCTTACACTTCTGGTCCTAAACTATACGTCAGTCACAAGGCTTTTGAGAACTGACTTTTTGATCTGTGTTTGTTTACGTAATGGCATGCCACCTACAAATAGGTATGAAACAGTACAAAAAATACAGAAAAGAATGAAAAAGTTCTAAGAAGAATTCCTTATTTATTATGTTACTTTTTGTTAGAGTGTCATGACCCAGACAAAATCTTGCAGATATGAAAAGGAAGGTCTGAAGAGTCAAGCAAATGAAAACCACCCTACAAAATTAGATTTTTATTCCACACTCTGCCACAGCTTTTATGTGTTCCTGGGCCAGTCACTTGAGGCGCGCCTTTCAGATGTGACCACTAATTGTATATTTTCCCTTTTTTTATGTCTCTGACCGGAAAACGTAAGACCTCATTTTTACAAGTCCCAGGAATCCTGAGAACAGAGTGAGGTGAAGGACTTTTAAAAAAGTCATCATTCTATGTCATAAGGTTGTATCATAGACAGAATTGAGCAAAAATTGCACCTTTTTTTTTAAATTGTAGGCATTTCATCTTGTTGTTAAGCAAAAAGAAAAGTCAAAATAGTAAATACTCTTGCAAAGCTAAAAATAAAATACGAAATTTAATAAAAGTGATTCATGTAATACCTACAAAGAGTTTCAACTTGGAGAGGTTTTTTTTTCTAACTTTTTTTTCCAAGTGTTCAGTTACTTCAAAGAAGTGGCAGCAGATAGAGGGATTGGGGTTTTTTGTTTTTCGAACTTTGTCTTCAGTTTATTCACCTTTACTCAGCCTCAGCTCTGTGAGCTGCTTAAATTATTAAATAATAATAATGACACTTCTCTTCTGCCTGCTGAAGTACACAACAGTGAAAGCATCAGTAAGACTCCTAGTCTTCTGTTCAATGCATTTAACTCTACACACTCTAAATTTAAGCTGACATAAAATACATGGTAAAAAAAATTAAATATACCCTGACTTAAGTTCATGAGTAATAGTTAAGTTGTAAAACAAGGGAAATGAGATGACTTCATCTAATACTGCTTCAAACTCCCACTTCCATAGGGCATTGTTCACTCTTACTATGAACCAAGGGACTGTTTCGTCCCACGTAGCGTGGTGAGTGTTGCAGCATTATGACTTATACTGAGCAATTAGGTTGTTACAGCTGCAATAATTCAAAATACAGTCAGACCTGAATTATCCCTGACTAGTTTATCCAAACTGCACATGTTAAGACTTCCAACTTGGCTCTGTACACATTGCCACCTTGGGTCCAGTTTGGTTTATAAGTTCATAAGGTTGGCACTGTAGTTTCCAGAAGATTTATTAGTGAGGCCGTAGTGCAATGTAAATGCACACAGACAGCCCAGGTTACCTCCTTTCCAGGGGAAAGTCATTTGCACCACCAGTAGAGAAGGAAGGAAGAAAAGAAGAAACGTTTTGAGGGACTCTGTAATAAAATATAACGATTATAGATGAGATTAAGGTTTGGCTGTGGAGAAATTTGTCACAGAACTACAAAAGACACAGACATACATACTCAAAGTAGCTTCCATCTAGGTAGCAGAGATAACAGCAATGAAGACGGGGCAACAGTGCTCCAGGGATCCTACATTTGCTAGCTTGCACGAGCAATCTTCAGCTATCTTCATTGCTATTTCTACCCAAGTAAGAAATAGTAAAGCCAAACAAGGACATGCTTGTACATGGTGACATCCTTAGTGCCTATTCTGCCCCCTTCTTAAATGTACATATGAAAAGGTAAAAGATTAAAAGGCTGTTAAGTGTAAAGGCATGTTTGTTGCAGCTCAACATCTGGTTCATCAGGGATCCAGTTCAAGCACCTCATGCTCCTGTATGATATTCATGTGTAGATTTTCTGTCCATGGAAAGCAAACTGTGATGATGGCAGTAATCATTCACACTTAGCCAAATATGGAGGCAGGATATAATTGGGCACACACTCTGTGGTGCCTCTGAGTCCCCCAGTTTCCATATAACGAAAGAAGCATAAAAGACCAAAAAAGAAAGTGACTCAGGCAATATGGAGATTAAAGCTGACCTGACCTAGAACTAAATGGAAATTTCCTGCAAAAAGTATCACTTTTCCTGGGGAATTTTAATTTCAGCAGAACACCACTGCCTGGCAGGAAAATGTTTCATATGCAAAGTGTATCATCAGCCTTTATGAGAAAAAAGCAATTTTACAGATGCACAGGTATACTTAAGAAACAGATTCATTTGACATACCACATCCTCATCTTGCTTTGTTCATGCTACATGCATTATAGCTTCTTGGCACTGCAGTGAGAGAGACTCACAAGCCTCGTAAGAATTTTCTCTTAAAGTAAAACTTGTTGGAAGGAATTAAATGAAACTGTCATTAGCGTTTGCTGCACATGACAAACTGAGGGCTTTAACTGAATATATTCCCTATTTCAAAAAATGTTAGCCATCTTTCACACTATGCTTTTTGCTCTGATTTCTTCTGTTGTTTCATTCCATTTTCATAGAAGTAGCTTTGAAATGAGTTAGACTGACTTAGCCTTATACACTGGCTTGTTTCCTTCAATCAGTGTTATCTAATACAGAGACTAGATGATGAGAGATTTCATTGCCGATTGATGTTTTAATAATTTGGTTCTCTTCCCAAAGTTTTAGTAGTGGTAGCATTAATGAGCATACACCTCCTGAGATTCCTTCACAAAGAAGATATTTATATAAAAATACACAGTAACTATCAAATTAGTGGTCTCTCTGCAGTACCTTTCTTACGTGTAGGAAATTACTCTCTGACTTGAGAGGAATAATTCTGTTATTCAAGGATTACAATCTTTGAGATGCAAAGATGCAAAGCTACATACCGCCAGCCATAACAATAAAACAGAAGAAAAGGAGACACAGTGTAGTTATCACACAACAGGAGCAGCATCAGTAAACAAAGGGACCACAGTGGTGCACTCGAGAGAAAAAAAACCCAGCAGACCAATCATCAGCCACAGGATATTTAGGATATTTATAACAGAACGACTAAAAGGAAAACAACTAAACAGATTTTGGTTTAAACAAGGGGTTTCATTCTAAAAATAAGCCAATTTGCTTCAATAAACCCTGAAATTCACTCTAGCTTTCATTGAAGACTTGGTATAACCTGGATTTTACTTTTTAATACATCTTAATTACTGCCATTTATCCTCTGATGGAACTATAAAAAGATATAAAACTATGCCATCAAAAATCACATGTAAATTAAGTTATCCAGATTTGTGATATGGATAACTACTGCTCAGTGGGCATCTAAACATCTAACTAATTAACCTTAAAAACTAAATTAAATGACTAAGGTGGGATGCTCATCTCCACATAAAATTAATGGAGAAAGTTAAGCTTCTACATGAGCTGAAACCTATTTTACGTTCTTTGGGTTTGCCATAAAAATCAGCTCACTGACATGGAGTTTGGATCTAGTGAAGGTGTGCACCAGAGTCAGGTACAGGAGGAGCTCCCACGTCCTAAACAAAATCATTTTTCTTATTCATGATACAGGAAGATACCATTCTGTATGAGGCATTTTAGTTGGATGTATAAAATCAAGTGATGTGAATGCCTCCCCAGAAGGAATATTCCTTCTGACTCATCAGTTACTTTGGTTTTTTTATAGACTTGTAAAGTTCAGTATTGCACGTTTTCCACTTAAACTAGAAAGCTACAAACAGGCATGTGACAAACACTGAAAGACAAATATGCACAAGTATATATTGTTGCTAACTTCATATCCTACCATGATATAATAATCATCATTATACTTTAGTGCTACCTAAAAAGGAAAGAATCACAGCAACCAATGATACGTGAAGAGCTGTTCTGCTGAGATCTGCATTATTGCCGAAATTTGTCATGACCTTGAACGCAAATCAATCTGGGATGCATGTATCCTAAAGATTTATTGCTGTGGTTTGCTCCAATCTTTTCTTAATAAACTGAGTTAAAAATAACTCAGACAGCTCACTAGTTATAGTACGATACATTTTCCCCTTAATTTGGGGGATGGCAAATGTCTTCATTATTCTTAAAGCAACATGTGCTGTGTAATACCTACCGTACCACAAAAATCAGTCTAGTCCTCTATGTACCATCTGCTTCAAAAGACAATAATCATCCTGTGAAGTATTTATTTTCTGAATCCTACCTCACACTGTTTCCTGCCTTGCGACATCCTTCACTGCAATAATGTTTGCTTAGCCCTGAGATTTATCATTCCTCTCCTCTGAGTATTATTTGAAGTTCTTAAAAAAATTAAAATAATCTCATTTGCCATATTTGGGTTGTCTACAATGTAACTGAAAGGAAACATTTTAGAGAGTTACCTCACTGGAAACTCCATAGCTAAGAAAATTCTTGTGGCATTAGCATCAGATGTTCTATGCAAAGGAATTGTTTTTCTTCAAGGAATTTTCCAGTAAATCGCTATAAAAATAGCATTTCTCTTGATGTTTCCATTCTATATAGCGTATTTTTGCCAGTTTTTTTTTTTTAAGACATTATGTAACATAAAGACTATTTGTCTTCTTTTTTAATTCTCCATTTGCTCAGTGCTTTATACTTAATCAGAGCCAATGAGGGCTGTTTCATTTACACACTAGCCATAAATGCGCATTTCTAGGGGTAGTGTTCGACTCACTAAGCAGCACTGGAATTGTTTCCTTTATCACCATGCTGTCTGTTTTCTTTGGAAACTGTAACTCTGCACTGTTCATTACTCACTCTTCTCCCTTACCCAATATTCTGTGGGCAGTAAGACAATCTCCAAACACAACATAGGTAAGAAGCAACATATTTTACCAACCATACCACCTCAGTTACAAGTCAGCTGGAAATCTAAGATCATCTTCACTTTTAGAAGAACAGGAATTAAAGGTAACACCGTTTATTAAAAAAAAAAAAAAAAATTAAAATCCCTCTCCCCTTTCTAAATCTCTCTCATGTCAATTTATCCCTACCTTATCTTCTAATTTAGATACAACTGTCCAACTCCATTTCAGTTCCACCTACCATGCACATTTTGGTAAATCAGCTTAGGTATGAGACCTGCATAAATCTCACCTGCCTGAAGCTGCAGATGGAGGTGTGTGGTTCTCATTGCTGGAAGGAAGCAGCCCCTCTGGAGCGGAGGGTGGTGGTGGGGTGGTGTTGGAGAATATGTAGTTGATAGCACCACCTATGACTTACACTTCTTCAGCGGCTATTGGAGACACTCAGTAGGAACACCAGTAAGCACAAGATAGTAGCGGTACAACACTGTAAGACAATTTAAGAGCAAATTGAACTACCAAGAACTTAATCTTTAAGAAAAAACCACCTGTATTTAGGCCTGTATATTATTAGGATCACAACACTGCAATGAACTCAGATGCCAAGCTTAAAAAAATGTGAGTCTGCTAAATACAGCTTTTATAATCTCTAAATTAAATATGTGTATACATATGGGATCTCTAAATATAAAAGATACGGAACATCCACTGGTTGAACACATTTGATGGGAGACATGGTACACAGGCTGTCTCATTTTAGGCCTACAGTGCTTAAAATTTGGATGTCATCTCAGGTGAAAGTGAACTGCTATGTGCCTTTCTCAGTAGGAAAAAAGCTCCAAATTCTGTTCTCCTGTAAGCAGGTGCAACATCTCAAATTTAGCAGATTTTCAGATTTTAATTTTAATTTTTTAATTT
Organism: Limosa lapponica baueri; assembly: GCA_002844005.1. Classification (NCBI taxonomy): domain Eukaryota; kingdom Metazoa; phylum Chordata; class Aves; order Charadriiformes; family Scolopacidae; genus Limosa; species Limosa lapponica. Next base: position 1,182,865 of record KZ505678.1, on the reverse strand, counting down.
TAATTTCCTATCAGAACAAAGAACTATGTATTATGTGAGCTGTGAGAAAGACAGTCATCAAATCACTGAAAAGTATTTTTGCATAAATTTGGCCACAAATTCAAGCAAATGTATTATTGAGTCTTTAAATCCAAAGGAGAAAACAGGGAATATCAATACATCATGTTTCAGTTTCTAATCTTACCTTTATAACATTTAAGGTGTGGACAATAATGCAAAGCGAATAATGATGACTGTTAACCATACTTAAACCAGCTGAGTCACAAAAACTGCGTGTAGACGTAGCCTTTAGAGTGGATTAAGCTAATGCGTTTTACTTTACATTTGTTATGCATACACACATATGGCATATCGAATGAGTTCCAGCTTGTTAAACATGGCAGTGGTGTGTCATCTTCTGGACAAACTCTCATGTTAATGTTTACTGTTTCCAAAATTAAAATAGATGCATGAAAACTTAAGAAATTTGCTATATCTGAGGTCAAAATGAAACAACACATTCTGTCCTACATCACTCCTGACTTTGGTGGCAGTTATTAGTTTTTACCAGTCATCTGATTATTAACTAATTTCCCTAATTGCATGTTCCTGGGCAGGGATGTTGCCTCACTAGTGCCTTATTTCAGTCTTGCGTGCTTTTAATGTTAATTTCCACTGAAAGTTTGGCTAGTGATTTTATTTTGATTTGTTTGAAATCCACACAGAATAAGGGAATAAGTGTCACAGTGAAACTGAGCCCATTGGAAATAATACAATCATATTCAAATATGTTAATAAATAAGACCATAAGGAGGTAGCATGAAGCATGTTAGTCAATCAAGTGGGACGTATCATAGTCAAAGATGCCACAAGTAGGCAGAACATATGTATTTTAACTAGGCATTGTGCAAAGAATGCCATTGGGTCCTATATATATTAGTGGGAAATGGTAACATTTCTCAGGAAGAAATTGACAGTGTTTGTTCTTTGATGTTGCTAAATCCATTTCACTTGCACAGACTTTTATCCAAAATATCAGTGTCTTCATGTTTTTGACAAATGACATCACAACATCTGTTTTCATAGCCTGAATATCACTGCCAGAAATTAGCCACATTCATTCACTTTTTTAACTGCCTCTGAACAGGACATTCGAGGCACATAAAATGACATCCTCACAGAGCAAAATTTCATTTCCCTATTCTTATTCCCTTTACATATTTTACTTTGAATCAGTATTTCCATTGAAATGGCAGAAGAGGCCTACCATAGGGCTTTTTACTGTGAGATTTTTTTTTTAATTAGCCATTAACACAAACTTGAGTTTTCAGGTATTTCATTGGTACAGCAAACAGAGAAAAAAGTGCATTATTGTTATAAATATTTAACATTTGCCTATTTCCTGCTCACAGGATAGGGGCTCTAAGGAAACAAAATATGGAACTTAGTTTTAAGTTCCATTATGAATTATATTTCTTGCATCAAGGTGGCTGAGCTGCTCTCTGATGGCAGATTTTTATGCCTTACATGCTGAAAGTTACTGTTCTAAAGTATTACTCTGTTGATAATTTTTTGGAAGAATATTTTTAATGCAATTTTTCCACGTACTACTACGTTAAGATGGGGAAAATGCAAATCAAAGGCATGATCTAAAAACAAAGGAAAGGGCACAAACCAAAAGTGGCTATGGCAATACAAATGGGAGCAAACCTGAAATGTTGATGCAGTCAGTTTGCAACTTACTAGAGGGGGAAGGGAAAAAGGGAAAAAAGGAAGAAGTGTAAGGAAGCATTTTCCTCCACATTAACAATCTCTGAGAGTCCCACTAAGAAAAGAAACCCCTAAATACTAAGCAGGAGATTATTTTTTTAACATCTGTTAAAATCGCTGTTATTGCAGCAAACACCAATGACTAGCTGAACTCTCTCCTCAGACAGCAATGACCTTGTTTTTGTCAATATGTTTATAATTTGCCTTGGAAAATAGGCAAATAATTTTGTAGGGAAATGGTCTTGGTTTTTTGAAAATTATCATCACCTATCTCCTTCTTGCTCTTTTTTACTTACACTCACCTCTAGTTCACATCTTTACATGCTTTTATAGTTGTACTCTGAAATAAAAATGTGGAAAATAGGTTTATTGATGAGATCTTACCTGAAATGGAAAGTCCAGTGGTGTAAGGTTTAGCAGGCAACTTAGTTCAGATGAAGATTTCAAAAAACATCTGTTCAAATAAACCAAGAAATGAGAGGAAAAAATTACTTATTATTGTTTGTATTTAATTTGAACATCTTTGGTAGAACATGCCTCTACTCAAAATATTGCACATGTATAATTGATTGAACTTGCCAGAACTAACACAAATATCTTTTGCCACTCTCTAAAAAGAAAGTTTAACTGTGAGACCACTTTACTGCAGACATTTTGCCCCAGGCTCATATTAACCTAGTTTTAGATAAACACTGCTGCACATAAAGGAATCTGAACAATTTGTTCATACACAAAATGACTTTGTTGAGTTAGCTAGGAGCTTGTCACCAACATTTAACAAAATTGCACAACTGTTTTTGAAAGCTGACAAGGACTATTTCTTTTCATATGCAAACTCTGGGTGTTTTCAGAGTTACCGGAAAGCTGCACTTTTGCAGAATAAAACATTTTATTTGGCTCATCTTCCTTCCAACCTTTTCAAAATCACTTATATTAGGACAGTAATGGATGATGTGCTCGTATTTTACCAGGTATTTTCATGACTTTAAGACAGTCAAGGCTCTAGGAAAAAAAAAACCTAAATATGATTAATGATACATCAGATTCCTATAATAGCGGTAAAGTATGCAGCCATCTAAAAACACACTAGAACAGCTTTGCAATGATAAGCTGACATTTAGCCAAGGAGATTAATTTCTTTAGAGCACTAACGCTGTGCCACATCTGATTCCCAGTGTCACATATGAAACTCCTTTGATCCTAGCTGGGGTTAGCTATCACTCAGGGTACAATCTAGCCCCCTGTAAACAAGTCCATCTCTTTGCAGACATGCCTACATGGTCATGATGCAAAGATTAATTACGTAGCTCAGGCATTGTACAGTCCCACATGGCTGCCACATGAAAACTGGCTGGCATCTGGTATCTTGAAAAATATGAAGCCACTTTGCGATTGCCTATATTTGACTTTATAGATATATCTTGACTCCTTCTTTGTCGAGCTAAAGTGCCATGAAATTAATAGTTTCAACTTCTGCCACAAATCTACCGCTAGAGAATGCTGAGGACCTCCTTTTATTCAAATTTTATTCTATTAGATGTAATACGGTATTAAGGCTATCGACTCAAAACCTACCACCTGCTAAGTAGTTTAGAGATTTCACATGTTAGTAAATGTCTATTACCGCTTTAATATGGTACTCTACATAATAGGAATAATACTACACACCTTTTAAGATGGAGTTCTGGAAATATTTTACATTTTCAAAACATGCTGATAATAAAAAATCCCAGGTAAATGTGTAAAGAGTAACCAATTAATACCAAAAGGTATGCTATTGCTTTCTGTCCAGTCATCATCTGAGGACATGAGAAGATCCAAACTGTAAGCCTGAAAACTTTCAATTCAAAAAGCAACATACTTTCTCAACAGTAAATGGAAATTAGTCCATAAGGGCCAAAATGACAACACATACAGCAAGCTATAGCATGTAAAACCACAGCCACAGATGTTTTCAATGCCAAAAGACTGAATTTGGTTTAAATGTACAGGAACAACATGATTTTCACTACAAGTCACAACAGGTTTTCCTAGTTCAGACTTTATTCCCCCAGTGGATATTAATGCAGACAAACTCTATTTCACATCTACTGTCACAGAGAGATATCATACCTCTGGGTACTTGTGACCTTTCTCACATTATGAAGAGAAAGGAATATCTGGAACATCATGTAATGAGTGAAAAAGTAGCATAATATAGATAGCAATGAGAATAATGCTTATGTCAAGTGTGAATAATGAAGGAATCTGAAATGAACAATCATTTAAAACCGTCTAATATGGGAACTTCTTAACATGCTCTCAGAGCAGTGTAATGGCAGAAAAAAACCCTCATACACCAAGTTATAGCTGAATTACAGATGCGCAAACAGATACCAGGACTACATGAAAGAAGGCGTGTACAACCTCCTAACTGAAAACTGCAATAAATCATCAGAACGGTTCATACAGCTTACAATGTCCTCTTCCCAAAGGCACTTCAGATATACAAAGGCTGCAATGCGCATAAATCTTTCTGCCAGCTTTCTGCTACCTCTCACAGGGCATAGTAGCCCCCATTGCATGACCACACATACCTTGCCATGGGATCAATATCCATATGACGGAGGACACCTACGTTACAATCACTCAACAAATGACAGTCCATAGGACTATATGAAGACTATCTTAGTAAAAAGATAAAATCTCTCACCTCTTTCTTCAAAGTATTATCACTTAACTACTAGCTTCCTAGCATCACTTCACTACCATCTATAATATTTTAAGATATGATTGCTGGTAACATGGTAGTATAAGAAGAAAGCCACGTGCAAGCTGTCCACAGGTATCCTACACATAAAAGGAAACTGGTTCCTGAGTGGGTCCCAAGCATTATTATATTTGCAGTTATTGTAAAGGCAGGGGTTATTGCAACAGAACTCTTCAATTAGCAAAAAGCCATAAGTTGAGTAGCTATTCACTTGTAATGCAATACATATTACTACCAAAAAGCGTTTGCTTAACCTGCGTGGAAAACTCCTTGGAATATCATTACAATCCATGTGTTTAAATTCAATGACAAGTGAATTAGCATCTGAAGTAAATCCGATCAACAGAACCTTAAGATAAGCATTAATTACAGGACATGTCATACTCTCATGGACGGTATAAGCTGTGCCCAACTAGAGAAGACACTTTGGATTTAAATATTTTTTGCTTTTTTTTGTGTCTTAGTACCTGAAATTGTTGGACTTAAAACTGGCAGCTGAAGAACAAGAAAAAAGAATTTAGTAACATCACAAGGATATTTCAGATTCATAAACTGAGAGAGCAGCAAATGATTTAACACAGGTTATTAGGACTGAAGATACCTTTTTATACTTACATTACATCATTAGTTTCCAGAAAAATATGTGAGGAACATCTGGTAGGAGCATAAAGGACTGTAATGCTTTCTAAGGAGTCACGGTTTATGTGACAAATCACTACATTACTTCCATAAGGCATATAATCAGAAATCATGGATTAAGCTTCACCGCTACGTTGAATGGAAAATGTCTAGAGACCTCAAGGAGAAGGAGGATCAGTAGGCCTCTGTGAATTAGAAAGACCAAGCAGCATCGTTACATTAGCTAAGAGAAACTTTGTCTGGAAAGATGAATGCTAAGAAGATTTTGAAGTCATAAAGGGAAGTGCTCTAATTCATGCTAGATTTAAAAATCCAGATTCATCGAATTTACAGTAGTCCATAATGCCAGACACACACGTCAGCAGTTGAATAAACCAACGCGGCTGTTAGACACAAACCAGTAACTTACAGAGACTGCAAATTCAATCAAAGAGACACCAAGTACTCAGCCACATAACTTAAGTGTTGACCATTGTAGAGACCCTCAAGACATGCAGTCCCTATTTATTTGGATTATGATTCATATTAATCTTCTGTAGCATTTTTAAATCCAAACATTGGCTTTTATATCACATTTGGAATGTACAATAAATCACAATGTACAAATATCACAATTTGGAATGCACAGCTATTATGGGGGAACTGTTATTAAAAACTATAAAATTTTGTCTTTTGAATGAATTGCATTATCTCAATACTTATGGCAATGACTGAATTTAAACCCTAAGCTTACTTTGCAGTCAATTGCACAGATACTAAGAGCGATCACAGTAAGGCTGACTGCTCTTACTATTTTGAGAACTCATGATAAGTAACTACTAAGTCTTCTTTTAGCAATGTTTGAAAAGCATTTTCATGTTAAATGCAAATTCAATATCATATTGTGTAGCAATATAATTCATACAACATAAAAATATAATCTAACATCTTAGTAACATTATACAATATAAACTTCCAGCTAAGTATTCTGAATATCACAAAGTCTTTTAAAAGCTCTGAGGAATGCAGATATTCAAAACCATAATTATCCAAAACAATTATGGAAATTATGTTAGCACTATGGAAGCATGATATTTCCATTCACATCTTCTATTTTCTTCTTTCATAGAAGGAAAAACATGTTTCATTTTCACACTGAATGTGGTGTCTACACTGTATGTTTCATTCATCAGTTCTCAGAAGAATATTTTCGTATCTGCTAAATAGCATTTCTGGGCCAGTTTCACAGCTGTATGTCAGAAAGAAATAACAAAAATACATGTTTTCACAGGATTATTATCCAAGTTGGTCATGTGTTCAAGACAAAAGATTACAAATGATGTTATTTTTTGCAATTACAAATACTATATGTCTCCTGTACGTTCAGCTTGTCAAATCTTTTCAGGGATCAAATGTGATCCATCATTCTCTTTTTAAAAATGTATTTATACACAATGTCCAAAGGAAATTAGCTATTCTCTTTGCATGTCAGTTTGTCTCAGATGGATATTCTCTTGCCTGTCTTCTTCCTTCTCATGTATGAACATAAAGTTATGTTTGCAAAGTACTGGAAATGCTACTATAATTTAGATAATAATTTCAAAGAAAATTCCTCCTCGTAAGTTTTATGTTTATGTTATTACCTGAAATTACTGTTTGATAGCAGGAAAACATCCAGTTAGCAAAAAGTCTTATGCATCTTATACCAGCCTGCCTACCATTCATCAGCTTTTAAGATGCTGGTGATGTATGAATTTATATACACAAGTTCACTAAAAATATCTGTTAACATAAAAAAATCCTCAGATACACCAAAAGCTAAATTTAGGGATCCAACTGAGTAAAATATTCTTATTATTAGCTGAAGTGACTGCAAAAGAACTGTTTTGTTAACCTCATTTACTGCTTTAAACTGTACTGAATTCAGTATTTATTAACTTCCTTTTTATTTTTTTTCCCATAACTTGCTAGCATATATCCTCCTTCTTGCACAATCTCTGTCTTTACATTATGGATTCCATACACTCATCTCTGTACTATGTGTCATAAGTAAGAAATAAATATATGTGATTCAGGAAAAATTACTATTTCCAGTTGCATTCTAGTAGTACCCAGGAAATCCTCTGCTTACACTGGAGAAAACTCCCTTTACATCAAACACATGACAAAAAGGTAGCAATACCACTCCTGTGCTCCACTCCTGCAAAGTAACCACAACACTTTTGGAAATCAGGAACCAATGATTGATTAAAAGATAATTGTTAAAGAAACTGAGGACTCAGGCAACACAATTAAGTTGCCACAACTTAACAAGCAGCCATGCACCAACTGAGCACAATAACAGTCCATGTATACCCTTGGTCACCACATTTAAAAGAATTAAATGTTCAGTAGAATTTAGTGCAGAATGAGACAAAGACACATGGGAATCCTGTGGAGGAATACCAGACAACAAAGCAGGCTAAGAAGGTGAAAATCTGAAATCTTGGGAAAAAACTCGGCAATATATAGAAAAATAGCAGTTCTATAAAGCCAGAATTGCTAAATTAATGTTTCTTTGAACTAATTTGAATCAGTAACTTCATACTGAAAAGTGCCATAACACAAAGTCAGCTATTAACCCTCCCTCATCTTATATCCATCTATAAATACGACAGACACCGACACAGCATACACAGGAACCTTGACACAACTTGCTGACACACTCCTGTTTTCAGAAAGGCCATCCACTTATTTACAGAGAAGACAACTATTCAGGTTTTACAAATATAAGAGATGTTTTTCAAATCTACCTAATAATTTGTTTACCCCATAAAGGAAAAAATTTGGCCTCAGTGGTAAATAATACTTTATCAAGTTGCCCAAATACTCTTTGCAGTTAGAAGAGAAATGGGAAGTAATCCAAAGTCATAGTTCTAGTCCTCAGTATAAATAATTTACTACACATTCAAGCTGTCCATGATGGGCTTCAGAGAAAGCAATGACACACACACAACAACATACATATAAAATTCAAAAATAACATATATTTTTCTATTTGCTAGACCGTGAGACAAGTGGAAACTTAATTAGCTCCTGAATATATCTAGTCACACAAATATATGGGTGCATATTATCACCCTGTAAGGTTATAGATGACAAAAATACTATTTTTAAAAATGCTTATGACAGCAAAAAGTGAAGTGACTTAGAAGACCTTAAGAACAGGGAACAAAGCATCTAGAATAGGAAATTCATTATAAAAGTTATAGTACTACAAGCATATCTGAGAAAGAAAATTCCAGTTCTAAGCCTCACTCTCAACGGAGAGAATTTATAGTAGCATCATAAGGCACATGGTCAGCCACTGCCTTCTGTTAATTATATATACCAACCTCCCTTACCATGATCCTTCCAGAGGGTAGTTCTAGACTGCAATACCATGAAGGGAAGAAAAGATTAACAGTTAGCTTGTACTACTACTGTAATTCAATCTTCTAGCAGCAGATCCCAGTTTATTTTACTGTGATGTATTTGCATTTATTTATAAAAAAATAGAATGGAAAAAATATATATGCTCAATCCTATATTACAAAGCCCTTGTACCGAGAAACAAATAGATTTTGTTAATGTCATGTTTGAAAATCAAGCATGGAGCTAGGGGTTGTTTTGGTTTGTTTTGTTATTAAATCCTAAAACAGATACATTTTCAGGAAAGGAAGTAAGACTTTGGCAAGATATAATCAAGGATCACCCATCAGTTGTGAGACACATTGAGAGTGTCTCTGAAATATCCTTAAATATCCTTACCAGTACTGAATCTCTGCTGGATTTTAAATCAAAGTGTTGAAACACCTTTCCCTTGGGAACTGCCAGAGCTGAGGAAACATCTTAGAAAAAATCTTGAAGCAGAGATAGAAGATGACCAAGCCAACAGAAGTACTGTGCCAGATGCACATAGAGAGTGAACACTTCATTTTCAGTGTAGGATCTATGACCTAGATCCTAAAACCCCCCGCTCAGACACCACTTTTCCTTGAGGCAGTTAAAGCTCTGAGTACATAAACAGGAAGTGCTGCTTCCCTTTTACTTTGTACAATTCTTTTCCTTTTACATAGAAGATAGTAAGGTTCAACACACCTTTTGACTGAGGAAATATGAAAAGGGCCTTGATCACCAGGCTATAGTCTAGTCTGGAATGAGGTGCTTTCCTATGGAAATTGTTTCACAGAATCACATGGGGCTGGAAGGGACCTCTGGAGATCATGTAGTCCAATCCCCCTGCCAAAACAGGTCCACCTAGAGCAGGTTGCACAGGAACATATGTTCCCGTTTCATAGAATACCAGGTTGGAAGGGACCCCAAGGACCATCTGGTCCAAAATTTCTTGGCAAAAGCACAGTCTAGACAAGATGGCCCAGCACCCTGTCCAGCTAAATCTTAAAAGCGTCCAATGATGGGGAATCCACCACTTCCCCATGGAGATTATTCCAGTGGCTCATTGTTCTCATTGTGAAAAATTTTCCTTGCACCCAATCGGAATCACCCCAGGAGTAACTTGTACCCATTAGCCCTCCTCTTTTCCATGTGACTCCTTGTAAAAAGGGAGCCTCCATCTTCTCTATAGCCACCCTTTAAATACTGGAACATGGTGATAAGGTCTGCCCTAAGCCTTCTATTCTCAAGGCTGCACAAACCCAGTTCTCTCAGCCTTTCCTCACGTGGCAGGCTTCCCAGTCCTTTGATCATCTTTGTGGCCCTTCTCTGGACCGTCTTCAGTCTGTCCACATCTTTTCTGCATAGCAATGACCAAAACTGAACACATAAGTTCCTTGTTAGCCCCTCTTCCAGCCTATCCAGGTCTTCCTGCAGTGTGGCTCTCCCTTCTGAAGTGTCCGCTTCCCCACTCAGTTTGGTATCATCGGCAAACTTCATCAGGGTACACTTGATCCCATCATCCAGATCACTTATGAAGACATTAAACAGCATTGGGCCCAATATCGATCTCTGAAGGACCCCACTCTGTCAGGCTGCCAGTTTGAAAAGGAGCTACTTAGCACCACTCTCTGGGTGCAGCCCATTAGTCAGCTCCCCACCCACCACCACTTGTCTGGACTATAATGCATCAGTATCTTTAGGAGGCGGCTGTGGGGAACCCAAGTTGAAAACCTTGGAGAAATCAGGGTAAACAATGTCCACCATTCGCCCCACATCAACCAAGCAGGTTACTTTGTCATAGAAGGTGATTGGGTTTGTCAAGCATGATTTGCCCTTCGTGAATTTGTGCTGGCTTTTCCCAATTGTGTGCTTCATTTGACTTGTGATAGCCTCCCAGAGGATTCATTCCATAACTTTCCCAGGGACTAGGACTGGGACTTTCCCAGGGAATATTTCTCAGTGTACAGAATAATTACAGATTAAATAAAGAAAAGACAGAAATATCTCTACAGGCTGGTAGCTAGAGCACTCAATAGGAAATGGAGAGACTTGAATTTAAGTATCTGCAATGGCTAATATTTATTGTACATTCTATCCCAAGAATTTTTAACTGACATACCCGTAATAAGGTAGTTACTTTAACACACACTTACAGAAATAGTAAGTGATTCATTTTGAGGTGAAACTATGACAATTTAAATAAAAAATAGGATTCAGTCTTACCTAACTATAATCATTAAGCACCTACATACCTCCAAAGCAGCCCATCTATTTTACATTCCTGTCTCAGAGTGGAGGTGCATATTTATCTACAACAAGCACAGAAAGAGTTTAATGAGCTGTTAAACATGGATTGTTAACTTCCAGAACATTAAAATACAGCAAGAACCCTACTCAGTGAAGAACCGTACAATGTTCAGGTTCGTAAGACTAAGCAGAACTACACTTCAGTTTTGAAAATCAGCAATAGTGACTAATTCCTCCCTCATTTCAACACTAACAGTTGGTGAAGAATGACACAGGTTTACACTTAGCTTATATACAAAGTAGCCTTTTCAATAAAAGTCTTTTCACTTAAACAGGCTTTGGATAAGAAATGCAATACCAGAAAAAAAATACTCATAGGTCAACCTCAACCACTTGACCAGCTTCTTACATAATTATTTTACAGTTAAAATGTTGAGATCTGGTGCTTATATGATGTCAATGAGAAGAATACATAATGTATAATTAGTCAGAAAAACAAATGCAATGTGCATAATTATTAATTTTCAGATCTTTAGGACTCAGTGCTCCATTCAGAAATCTCTCTAATGTTTTAAAGTTTACCGAATTAAATATAATGAAACAAACGGAAACAAATGGAAATCCTATTACATGTTATTATCAGGAAATGTTAAAATTAAGTACAGTAATTACTTGAAATTTTGTGTTTGTTTATTTACCTATTTCAAATCACTTTCAAGGAAATATTAAGTGCAAGTGACAGATTGCCTCCTGGAGATGTAGTTCACTTCAAATGCCAGTGTCTTTATTCAGGCTACCAAAAACAATTGGCTGGTCCTGACATCCCAACGTGGCCTAGGAGGATGGGGGAGAGGAGGAGCCCCGCACCACCACAAACAATATCCTCGAAAAGATATTAAGAACTGCATTTGAAATCTTCAAAAGAAGTTTAGAGAGTTGTATATGTAGCTTCTGAATAGATTTATATTGGATGCTTTCACTCTTTTTTGAGTCCCGTGACCCTATCTCTAAAACTGTTCTGTCACTAGAGTCATACGCAGAGTCATAGGCATTTTCAAGCTGTAAAGCACCTGCATTCTAAAAATGAGGTGATTTGGTCTTACTTCCCAACCCTGTGTACAATCATAGTAGGTGTTAGAATACGATTTCCACCATATTGGCTGACAATATTTGCCATCTCTAGTGCTAAAATAGTTTTATATTACTGCAAATAGACAGTTTTCAAAGCATTAATAAATATTTCATATCCCTTTAATGGTTGAGCACAGAGAATAGCACAGAGCATACAGATTGAAAAGATATGAAACAGACTGTGAGCATGAGTTGTGAGTAGTTATGATCAAGTCACCTTTTAATGATAGCTTTGAGAAACTGCGTTCCTTTGGTCTTCCATTGTATGGCTGATTTTCCAACCTTTGAAATATTTGTGTAGGTGCTTTCCATTATTTGCACAAAATTGAAATGTTTAATTGTAAGAAACAAAGTTATGCAAACTTTGAAATCACCAACTAAAGCATTGAGGAGAATTCCAGTAAGAGTAGGAATCCAACAAGAAGAAAAAACATCAGTAGTGCCTAAAATCTACCTGCATGTCTTCCACGACTTTTTATCCACACCCAAACACAGAACAGTTGAGGTTCAAAGGGACATCTAGATATACTCTAATCCAACCCTCCTTTTCAAGCAAGGTTACCCATAGTAGGTTGCCCAAGACAGTGTCCAAGCAAATTTTGAGTATCTCCAAGGATGATGACTCCACAACCAGCCTGGGCAACTGTTTCCATTGTTCAACCACCCTCACAGTAAAAAAGTATTTTCTTACATTCAGGTGGAATTTCTTGTATTCCAGGTTTGTGCCCACTGACACTTGTTCCATCACTGGGCACTATAGAGAAGAGTCTGGCTCTATTGTCTTTACTTCCTCCCACCAGGGATTTATACACATTGAAAGGATCCCTCCTGAGCCTTCCCTTGTCTTCTCTAGGTTAAACAGTTCCAAGTCTCTCCATGTATGACAGATGCTCCAGTTCCTTCACCATATTTGTGGCTTTTACTTGACTCATTCCAGTATGTTCGTTTACTCACTTTTACTGGAGAGCCCAGAACTGGACTCAGCAGTCCAGTCGTGGCCTCAGCTAAGTGGAGTAGGGCTGAGTAAATGGGGAAGGATCACTTCACTTGACCTGCTGGCAATGGTCTTCCTAATGTAGCCCAAGAAGCTGTTGGAGTGATTTGCAATGACAGTGCACTGCTGGTTCATGGTCAACTTCTTGTCCACCAGTACCTTGTCTGCAAAGCTGCTTTTCAGACAGTAACTAACTGGGGTTGTTCCTCCTCAGATGCAGGACTTGCATTCCCTTTGTTGAAATCTATGAGAGTCCTCTCTTATTAATTTATCCAGCTTGTCGAGCTACCTCTGAATGGCAACAAAATTCTCTGGTCTAACAAGGATTCCTCCCACTTTTGCATTGTCTGAAAGGGTGGAAAATGCTGGCAATGATCCTACTACCTCTCATTACCTCTGTTTTGAAAACAATTTTTTGTTTCCTCAGATGACTAAAGATTTTTTCTCAATTACATATCAGAAGACTCTATGTGTATCCATTCTGATACAATAATGTAAAAATAGTAAGAAGTGTGTATGGCTACTAATTGATTTGCAGTGTTAATAAGTGACTTTGGGAAGTGTGTATTGTAACTACACTGGACAGCACACACAGTAAAAAAAGATGTGTACAAGTAGTATTAAAAATCCACAAAGACTCTATCAAGAAATAGAAAAAACATAGAAGTTGCAGGCCTGCGCAAAGCATTAGAATTCTAATGAGTTTTTGCACCATTTATAGAAACATCAGAAAAATTAAGCACAGCAGGGGTCTGTGTTGTCATTAGCTACATGACCAGGATACTACACAGTAGCAGCAATGCCACTAGCTTTGAAGTAACCACATTGTTATGGCAAAATACCATCTGGTATTTTCCCCCGTTACTCCATAAATGACGTTTGTATGCTGTAGCTACTCTAATAACCTATTCTCAAAAGGTGAAAACAGTAAGCAGATGTTGGGTCAAAATGAATTGTTTATATGGCATAGACTTCAGACAGGCAAATTAGAGCTTTAAAGTTATTTTCTCCTACTAATATTACTATACTGTAAAGTAAATGAACAGTATAAGAAAACCCAACAAAGAAACAAACCAACCAAACAAAAACCACACAAAAAAACCCTGAACCAAAACCTAATAGGCTGCATATCTTGAAACAGGTATGAAATTACGTTCTCAGAATCATAACTACAAATTCTGAAGGTGCTTCTATGGAGCACACATTTTAGACAAAAAATGTATTCAAACTAACTTGTGGATTGGTTGCAGGCAGCTGTTTGTGCGCACTGTTTCAACTATGTCCTTTAACTTTGTCAAGCCAGATGATGGGTAGAGTCCTGTGTTTCCTTCCTGCATAGACATATAAATATACTGCATTTACTGCAAATACTCTTTCCTGCTAGGAGAAAACTATCACCACCGACCCAGAAATATCATTAAGATTTACCTCATGGTAAGAGTTTCTGAAGAATGCGCTAAGTCTTATAAAAACATTAGATACGGTTTTATGGCAAAATGCCTCTGGTGCCAGACTTCAGGGACTCTGATTTTAACATTTCAGTATGGCTGTTGCTTTTCAAAATGTATTTCTATAAAAAAAAAAATTGTAAGATGCACTTTGATTCAAATACTGTCATATAACCACAGCCTGTCTTAAAATGCATTCCATGTTCTTGGAGATCTGAAAACACCATATATTGCTTAGAGAATCTTCTGACCTACGGGATACATGCCACTAAACAAGATGAGGCTCCCAGAAAGGAAAGGAAAAAAAAGGTATTCCTGAACAGCATTGTAAATTTTAAAACCCCACCTGGACATGCATTTTTATAATGCTAAAAACTGCAATTCACATTTGTAATTTATATTTCTGTTGTTCCCATTATCAACAATTGCACTATTGCTTCAGGTTATATTTCTTACTTTAAAAAAAGAATTCTGCAGCTGCTCTATCAGTCATACTGACAGGGATAGTTCTGTTAAATTTACCTAGAAGCAAATTAGTGTAGGGATACAGCACTTGGCTGACAGTTAGAAGACTTAAGTTTTGGTCATCTGTATAACAGTTAGGTAGTGAGACGGAAAATCATTCCTATTGTTTCTTACCCTCCTCCACCTTCTGCACAGTCTATTTAGGCTGCAAACTTCATGAAACCAAGACTGTTTTTCTTCACACCGGTCTTCACACCAGAGATGCCAAAAAGGGAATCCTAACCTAGGGTATGATCTTTGGATACTATGTTCATCTAAGAATCACCAATGACACAAAATACTAAAAGTAAAGTAGAAAGCTTTGATTAGTGAACTTTCTGTAAAAGTTCTGGATTTGCTCCAGAAAGAGAAGAAAAATTTGGCAAATATTTCTAAGGCATGAAATAGCTCATATGCACACAGTATGATGCGATTATAAATCAACAGTGGACACCAAAGCTCTTTTGAGGGAAATAAAAGAGGATTTGGGTACAGCTGACACCTTTCATGGCAGCTGGGCAGAAGTTGTATCCCTCTGCATGTTAAGAGACGTTGATTATTGTTTCCTCAATTCAGAAGACTATTGGTGCAGATAATGTGAAGAATTAAATGGATTTCATACCCAAACAGCAATTTCAACACAAAATTAAAGCACTTTTCAAAAGCAAACAAAAAATACAACCAGTTAAGTCCAATTCCCCTCCCTGTCCCTGCAAAAGTAAAGTTGCCATTTGGCAACAAGAACAATTCACAGCATCATTCACTTTGCTTTTGGCTATTTTTAAGGTTTGGAACCGACACTTCAACAAGGTGATAAATAGGAAAATTAAAAGTATTCCACAATTTCCACTCTAATGGAAAAAGAAAGCAGAGTGTGGGGAAAATCTCCCACTGATATTTTTCCCAGTACCATAAAGCCATAGACAATCATATTGTCTATATTACGCAATTTGCATGGAAACTTTGCATATATGTGTAGTCAGCCAAATTTTGAACTCCCCACTCAACCTATACCCGATGGTTATTTATCCAAGTAAGGAGTCAATTATATGAAAGATATTAATTCCTATAAACATAACAAGACCTTTAATGTGCTTTGGTTAAGTAATGCATATCTGAAGTTTTCAACTGCTATGGTGTCCACTTAGGCTAAATAAATTCTACTTTTTTATTCCCCCCCCATAGTCCTACCCCCAGAATCTTGTGGGGATTTTTCTCCTGACTTACACAGTTTTTCCACTCCCCTCTGGAAGCTGTATGCCATTATAATACTTAAAGTTTTAGAAAGGGGAGGTCTCACCAGATAACAGGCAATCGTTGCAGCTAAAAGTGGCAGTCATTCCCTCACCCCACTCCTTGTTAGATTGGCTCAGCCACCTCATGAAATTTCACCTTTAAAGGACAATTAGTCCTTTGACCCAATAAAGTTGAGCCCTTAATCCATATCATATCACTTCAGAAACTTAATTACGTTGAACTGTTCAATGAACTGTGATCCTAGTCCTTCTTCATCATAACTCCTTTTCAGCTAATTTATAGTGAAATATTTGGACAGATTGTTACAATTATCTACCTTCTACTGACTATCAGGAGTTTTTCCTGCTGCTCTGTTAATGATTCCTTGTATTCATATTTTTTCTACACAGCATGTTTTATCCGTATGCTTGCAAAAGTAGTCCTTCAACTTTTTTTAATATTCTGCCCATAATTGTAACTAAATCATTTCCCTTTTTCCATTCTGAGAATTAATTCTTGATTCAATAATCTATGTAAACACAAGCTTAATTTTTAAGCATCTACACTCACAGATTTGGAGCATTTTTGTTTACCACTAACCCTCAAGCAGCAACAAGCAAAAAAGAACAAATTTACTCCACAATAAACTAATGTCCTCCAAGCCATCTCAGAAACCAAAACAACACCTTACTGGTTTTAGAACAAAAAAAAATTAACTATAAAACTGAAAAAACAAGTTGTTTTATCCTATCTTAGCCCACATATGATCTTCTTGCATTAATGTTGAATTACCATATTTACCACAATACTCTTGAGTCATGTGGCCATTTAATCTCACTTTAATGACTGTGACATTATGGGCATTTGTCTCAGTGTTTGAGGTTTCTGGTTTCACTTCATTTTCAGTGGTAGCCAAAAGACAAAACAGTGCATCTCTAACAAAGTAGCATTCTTTACAGAAACATCCATGAGTTATTCTTGAATATTGAAGGACGGGTTCCTTAATTGGCCTGGCTCACATTGTTCAGTTGAACTGTTGCTGATCCATTAACAAAATGAATTTTTTCATACTGACTAAGCCAAGAGTGTTCAGTGAATATCCATTGCCATCTACTTATCTTTCCTAACTATTTTGTGATTTTTCATGTTATTGAGATCACACTAAGCAGCACTGCAGTGAAGAGGTTAATGAAAAATTTCTTCTTGTTTCCCTATATGGTCTTGGCATGAAAATTTCATAATAGGCAAATCTGTAATAATCCTTCCTCTGGATCATCAGAAGCTAAGGTGAGTAGTTCTAATAAACTCTACCCCCGCAGTAACACGTCCATAGTACAAAGTATCTTGCTTCAGTGATTTGTATCAAACCAGTTCTCTGTCTCACACTTGAATAAATAACTGAGGAAAAGATAGGAGATAAAAATTAAGAATAATTAATAAGTTTCACAGTGGAGAGAAGTCACCTGAAGTGGTCTATGTGGTTCAGCATATTTATTAATGAACATTCATTAATTAACTCACTCTCAAAATGACAGTGATTAGTGTGTTCACAAAGTAGCCAATGATACAAAGTTATTCCAGGTAGTCAAGACAAAGAATAACTGCTAGGAGCTGCACATCTTCCTTCACAGTAACCGGTTGTCTTGGCAATAAAGTGACCCCTAAAATTCAGTAGATAAATATAAAGTGATATACAATGCTGTGGTAATACCATAAGCACATCATTGCCTGGACTAAACCTACTGACCACTGAATAGACTTATTGTTTTCTGCCTCAAAGCAGCTCATGATACAAAGCCACAAAATCTGTTATCTAATATATTTTTACAACAGGAGAATTCACTTTCAGAGTTACTTGCAATTCATTTTATTAGGTCAGAATGACACTACTATTCCTGCTTGCTTGGTGTCCTGAATTGTGCAACACAGAAAATCCACTCAAAAATTTCAGAGAGGTTTTATGTTGAAGATATGTAAGGGGTGGAGGGGAGAAGAAAAAGAACTAACTAGAACCAGTGTTTTCTAATTAAGGCTGGTTGTACACAGCAACAATGTGTTACAGATACTACAACGTATTAGCAACCAGTATGTGTAAGTTTTATCTATATTCAAGGAAGAAAAGTTTGAGAAGTGTGGTAAGCAGTTACCACTATCACAAGCATATTAAAACTGAAGCAAAAAATAGTCCAGGTATACGTGCACTCTACACAGGTTTTCGTGATAGAGAAAAATAAAATGTTTTTCGTTGTTAAATGAATATGGGCTTAACTGACTACACTCTAAAACAACATAATTGGAGGACTGAAAACTACACCTATCAAGAAAAGAGAAATCAAACTCTATGCAGTACATTTCTAAGAACTAATTGCTAGTAATTATTCACTATATATGGTTGCATTTATTGAGAGTATACAGAGTACTGGAATTACTTCTGTACAAATTAGGTTGTCTCTGTTTTACATTAATTCAAGAAAAAAATTCTATATGCTGTATTCCAGTATTTATTACTCTTATTCTTAATAAATGCTGTGCACCAATATTTATTAATCAAAATCTAAAGACATGTGAACAGCTTTCAGCTTAAATTCAACTCATATTTTGAAATTCATGTGTTCTTGCAATATGTGTATTTGAACACGATCGAGTGATTATGCTTGTCTAGCACAATCTGACTTTCTAAACTTGGGTTATTTACTCTCTACCTTTTTTTCTAGGTTCTGACATGATAAGGATAGCAGAGAAAATGATGTACACATTCTATGCACTCCTCTTCTTTCTGCTGAACACTCCAATGATGCATAGGTTAGAACAACATTCCTCCAGTACTCTGCAGACAGCATTACTTGCCACGAAGTCAAGATCCATACAGTATAACCATCAATTTGGTTCTCAAAACTGACATAGGAAAATAAGCTGAAATATTGATTTAAAACAAATAAACAAACCAATTTAGATTTTAACTAGCTTTTACATCACTTTTAAAGGGTGCTAGTAAGAAGGACTTTCCTGTTCTCAAACCCAGAATCTAGTCACTTCCAACAAAAGCATAATACAATCAGAATCACACATTTCTGGATTTAGACTGAAGCTACCATTTCATCTTTCCATTGCAAACTTTAATTGACGCATCTCTGATACACACTGAAATATATCAAGAACGGAAATCTAAACTCCAGTCATGGTAGTATATTTGATTTATTTCACCTTTTTTTATGCTTTTCTAACTGCTTCTGCTGGACATGCTTTGGCTTTCCCACAGCTGCAAAAAGCATGTTGAAGAAGGATTGAGGAACTACAGAAAGTGGTTAAGACAGAAGAAAACATGGATGGCTAGCAAAAAGCGGCTAGCAAAACAAAATGGTGACTAAAGCAATTAGATAACTTTATGGGACACCATCCACAAAATTTAGGATAGAAGAAAGGATGATGTTCAGTGTATGTGTGTATACACGTTGCCTGAGTCACAAGGTGATGAATTTTGGGAATGCAGAAACCATAAAAACATAATGCCTGGGAAAAAACTTTCCCTGTCTGTGTACTTCATTACTTCTTTACTGCAATGGCTCTACTTCCTCGTGACTGTGATGCATCAAGGCAATAGAGAGTCAGTCATGAGCTAGGAGACTAATACTGTTTGAAGACAAGGCACAAAACCAAGCACAGGGTAACAAGCAGAGTTTTCTAATGAACCAGACAAACTAGGACTAGTAACAAAACAGAACAGCTCTGCTCTGTTTACTAGAAAGATCTTCTAGAGACACCCCATTGCAAAGCAGTACACAGTTTACAGTTTATTACTTCGATGTGTGTTACTCTGCTTGGATTGACAACTATTTTCTTCTGCTGTTTTATCATTCATTGCTTCTACCGTAAGTTGTTCATGGACTATTAAGCAGGACAGAACTGGCTAAGAGGTCTACTATTACCTAGCTTAGCTGGGTTTATGGGGAGGCAACAGTGTGATTTGGAGATGATATGCATGTTCAGATCCTAGCATGTTGCTCCAAATACAGAGAAAAACACTCACACAGAAATCTCTTTATAGATTTCAGAAGCAGACATCAATAACTATTAAATGATAGCTGAAATGTGGCTCATTCTCAAGACCTGCAATGTCTGCTGTACAGACTCTGAAGTGTATTCCAAAATAAAGGGATGCTGCCTTCCAGTGCAATCTGTGAATAATTTGTGACGCACATTGAACTTAATTATATATAAAAGACCTTGTGGAGGAGAGAGGAGTGTTTGTACTGTAGTGCCTAGACATAGATATTGTTGAAAACTTAAAATATTTAACAGCAACAAAATTGGGGGGTGTCTCCAAATAACATAGTAGACTTACTGTCTAATGACTTTGATTTTGAAAGTTATTAATATTATTCTATACCCTATTATTATTTTGAATTACGGTATGTATTGTTAGAAATGGGCATTTCAAAAGTACACTTTCATTAGTACTGGCTTTCAGAAAGCTCACTGGCAAAACTTTACACTTTCTGGAGTAGTAGCATAACAACAGCTCTGAGATAAACTCTATTTTCAGCCCCTCTCTTTTTAATTTCTCTCATTAGTACTGTTTCTTCATTTTTTTTGTTTTCTTTTTGCTTAAATTGAAGCATTCACTGATGAATAATTGTATTTAGAAGTCTCATAGTTGATCAAATAAAATGATCCAGGAATTATAGCAGGTAAGAATGAAAGTATTTATTTTGTCCTTAACTGTGCCTGAAGACAAAAATCAAATTGACAGATCTACATGCAATCACTTCTTGAAGGTTTCCAAAGTGGAAACTCCAAAGCCTGCAATGCAATTTCTTCCAGTTCTTTATTATCTTCACCCTCAGCAAGTTTCCAATAATATGTAGTAGAAAGCTTCCTCACTGCAATCTGAACCCTTTAATTCTTGCCCAATCTTACCTCACTATGATGAACAATTCCCTTCAATTTTTCTGCTGCCTTTTATGTATTTGAAAAAATAGTGTTGCCTGAGAATCTTTTCTCTTTAGGTCAAATAACCCCCTTTCACTCAGTTTTTCCTTCTATAAGGAACTCAGATAATTTTGCTCCTATTTTATTCAAACAACTTTGGTTTTCAAGGTGTAGTACATTGGTGCAGTATATTTTGTATCACTGGTCAGTTTGGAGCATTATATATCTCATCATATGAAGCTTACCTGATCTCTAATTTTGTGCAATAAAACTAAACTACTGTGCATACAATGGGTTTCTCCATGCTCAAAGTAATCCTACAGGTTTTCAGTGACTGAATGGCACTGATAAAATTATAAATTAAAAGCCCTTCTTCATACAAACTGAGGTGTCATACAGTTCAGTTAGAAATGCAAATTACAGGGGCTTAGATGTCAATATATTGAAGACTGTCAATTTGATCTGCAATTTACAGGCATAGTTCCAATTCTCATGGCAATTACAAGTGCAAATACTGGCAGTTTGACATCTATATTTTCCAGAGTTACCAGTAATTCTAAGTATCCTACTTATCTGATGCCTAAATAATTGCAGTCAATGTTAATTATATCACAGATATGAAAGGCAATCTACATCTCTATGGTGGACAATAATTTCTTTTTAAAATACAATAATAACTATGGAATTGTTTTCAAAGACTCACCCTTTTTCCTGAAATTTCCACTTCTCAATGATACAACAATTCCACATAGTTCTTACAAGTTTTAAATTTCTTAATCAATAACAAAATCAGAGCAAATAGCTGTGGTCAAAGTTACCTTAAGAACAGATTATTTACCAACTAGTACCAAAAGAAACAGAAAACTAGCCATTGAGAAAATGGGGCAGACAAGTCCCACAAAAATAAGTGAGAAACATGTAGAAAGCACAAGATTTTTCCAAACTGAAAGCTAAAACTTCCTTCTCTGTTAAAAGGTCAAGTTTTAACAATTCAAATATATGAAATGCTGCTTCATACTAGGATGTAATTTGGGTTCATTCACCCGAACTACTTATTACTTATACAATGTTGTCGTGGTTTTGACCAAATTGACCAACCAGAACGACAGATGGCCCCTTCCTCCCCCCTCCCCCCTAAGGAAACGAGAGGAGAGGAAAGGGGGAAAAAGGAATAAAAAAAAGGAGTTTAGAAAAACTAAACTACTTTAATGAAAATATAAATAAAC
>KZ505678.1:1142999-1156647 GCA_002844005.1 Limosa lapponica baueri | reverse complement strand
TATATACTTTTAGTTTACTGAAGTATGTTCTATCGTGCTTTCTTCCTAAAGTAATTCAGGCAGGAAATAAGTATTATGTAAAACATGTAATATGACAGCTGAAGATTATTACTTATGGGCAAGAAAAGGTTTCGTCCGATAAATTTTTGAAAGGGAGTAGAAGAAGCAGCAGCAATGTATGAGCCTTCAAATTCCAGTTGCTATAGCAACTGGTTGTATTTTTAGCTATCATAACAACTTTAACAATTGTAGATAATATCAGTGTGGGTCTCTCCCCGTTTTTCCAAATAGAAGTCCATATGCTGCTGCAGCACAGGAAATTATAAATAGTGGTTTTCATGTACAAAATATTTTGCATGTCATATGCCAGCTTTGCCTTACAGCAGAAAAAAAAAATAAAAAATAAAAAACCAACCAAAAACCAAGCAAACAAAACAAAAAGGAATCATTTGGCCTTTTAATGGGATTAAACAAAAATTATTACTAAGCCTTAAATCTTTATGGAATTCACTCCATTCTGAATTAGTCAGTCATTTTTAATTCTTTTTTTCTCCTTCAGTAGGCATTGGTAGTCTTCTTTTAGGTCACATATGCCTCATTCCCTATTGTTCCCTTCTATTTTCCAACTCACAATCATTTTCTAAGTCTAAATTTATTTTACACAAATAAGTCAGTAGAAGAAAGCAATCCAAGCCATGAAAGAGAATTCCCCATTGATCTCCTTTTGGATCAGGTATCAGTAGACAAGCTATTCCTGGTATAGGGAAATTATTCATACTCTATTGAAAACCTTATGAAAAACAACTTGTCTTTTAGATTGGTTTCAGTTTCCTTCCTATTTCTAGCCCTCCCTGTGGAGCAGATTATGGCTGAAATCCTGATTCTTAACACCTGCCAAGTAGGACCAAGACAGTTGCTTATATCAGTCTACTGCTTTCATATACAAAAGGTGTATGGCTTTTTTATGGCTTCTTCTTAAGGATGTAATTAATTTGTTCTTAACCACATGCACACAGCCATGACAGGGTAAGACTAGAATTTAACCAGTCTTTCTGTTAGTAATAAAAAATTCCAAATTGTGCCATAATTATGTAGAAGGTAAAGTTTGTGTCTCCCATAAGTCCCAGGTTAAAAACAAGGCAACCATTATAAGCAGCATGTGATTACACACCACAGCTTTAAAAAAAAGGCAAGATGCTGCCTTATCTGTTGCTTTCTCCTTTGAACACAAATCAAAACAATATCCTCTGAAACACAGCCTGGTTGCCCAAGCTAAATTCCAAGAACAAAAATGACAGTCGAAGGATACCTAGTACATGCAGTGGGCTGCTGTAAAAACACTCATTGCAGCAGAAATAACAAGAACAAATAGGTGTCAAATGGATGTGCCATAAATTACTCCCTGTCTAGTTTCAACCAGAATAACTGTCCATTCTGTTGCATGGAAGTGGAAGCAGTTTTCCTTTGGGCTCGAGCCAGGAAGCAGGAGCAGGAACGGTTTGTGATTCAGGTTCGGTGGGTGTTATGAAGGAGAGTCAGCACAGGTGCCTTTTTTTTTTTTTCCATGTTTTACCTGTACTGACAGGAAAGCTGTTAATGAAATCTTGCAATCTATGGCTAGCAGAAGTAGCAGTGAAATATACTGTCAAATGTGTCTTACCTAACTTTATGTTGGACCATAATCTTTACATAGATGACGCCACAAAAAGCAAAGTGAATTTTAAGACTTACATATATTTACTGTGGGCACAAAGCAAAAAGTTTGTTTTAGGAAAATATGGTTTCTTTTCAGTATCTGTTTTATTTTTAAAGATACAAAATGCTATTGAAGTACAAAAAATATATAATTTAAATCCAATTTTATAAACAGTCATAGAGATTTATCTTCTGAAATAATCTGAATAAATCACGGGGTTTTATGTTCTGAATTAAAATGAACACTCCAAGGGTGTCTATTAATAAAATTCCAGATGAACCAAAAGCAACAAAGGGTAATGATACTTTGGATGCCATCCATGTGCCCTCACAATTCCCGAATTATTTAAAACAAAAGCTTTCTAAGTAAGCAAAGCCCAGCTCAATTATGCAGATAATGCATAATCCAGACTGAGAGAGCATGTAGTCATATTGTCCTAAGAGGCACTGTGAAGAGGGATTTATAGCCTTTAGTATCTCACAGTTTATTTTTACTTTTGTGCCCGAGAAATGCTACGCACAGTACACCCAGCAACATCTCCTTACATCTGGTCACCAGCCAAAGGTCTATTCTCATCACCCAGAAATAATAACCCATGATGTCTAAATTACCTTGGTTTTACTGTGGTGCTGAGTATAGGAATCTGATCTGTTGCAGAAACACTGGAGAAAACCCAAAGTTCGTCAGACTGTCCGCACGTTCAAGATCAATCCCATAGCCAAGTACCTTGCTGCAACAGGCCAGCATGCTCAGCGTCTTTCAGCTTTAAGCAATACCTGCCCTTTGCCTTTCAAATGTATGGCAGACATAGGTCTGCAATTACTTTTTGCTACCCTCAAAGTGCATTTTCTGACTTTTCACATGGATTAAATTGAACTATTTAAAAAAGTTATATTTGGCACAAGAAAGTACAGCAGAAAGAGACTGTGTAGAAATATATTCGAAGACCAAGTCAGCCAAACAATTTGTTGAAGTCAGTGAACAACACAATATAATAATTACTTACTGAACTAAAAATGAATTCACTTTGGCCCTGGACATACTTCATCTGTTTAATTTCTGAAAACAAAATGCTCATCAAGTTTTACTTCTAGGAAACAGTTTCTAAATGCTGAAGAACAACTTAGGGATTTTGTTGCCTCCTGCATGGAGCACTGCTCCACCTCCTTAACTATAGGCACCACTTCTTGGGTGACTTCTTTATCCCAGAGGTATCTATGTACATGAACAAGGCAGGTTTAGCAGGAAGATAATTGCACATCTCAGTAAATTAGTGGGGGAAGACACTACACCTCCACACTTAAAAGATATTGAAAGCTACTTTTTTAAGTCATCGGTTAACTAGAGAGTCAAGTACTATATGATTTAGGCAAGATGTCAGAACTAACAAGCATAATGAGGATGGCAAATACTCAATATTTCATTTTCACAACAAGTTGTTTGCAGTCACATTTACGTGAAGAAAGAAAATAACTCCCCAAAATATGTGTTCAGTAGACTTCAGTAAGTGCATCATTCTTAAAGAAAAAATATTTCTAAACCCCAAATCTATCAATATTTGTATTTGTCAAAGGACCTACCCAAATTATGTGTTTTGTTTTTTTTTTTTTAATGGGGCAACAAATTCCACAGGCCAGGGAACTTATTTTCCTTGGCTAGTATGTGTCCAAACCACATCATTTAAAAATATAACTAAAATGACAGTAGCAAAGGTGCCTGCAGTTTCGCAATAGATGTGAAGCGGACAGGTAACAGCTCAATTCAATGTTACCATGAAAAATACACCTGGATTCTAGCTTTGCTTACCACTTCTGTGCTTTTTTTTTCTTTTCCACATTTTGAAACTGTATTTGTACAAGTAGTTTATAGCTTTAAGCTTGATAAATAGTTACCAGTCACAGAGAATCAAACACTACAGTGATTCGTATGAGTTGTTAGCTGGTATAATGACACGATAAAACTGTATCTACTGAGCCTACCAATGAGTTGTGAGATCTGATGCTCCCGGTCAGAAGTATCGCCATTGTTTCCAGATGGTGTTGATCTACTTATATTTTGAAGAAAGGTAAGCAATCACAGCAAACATAAAATGTATCTCTTCAAGGAAACAACATCATGGCACAAAGCTTTCTACTGTTATGTCTCATCTTTTCAGGTCAGATATTTTTGAAAATCTCTTCAACGCAGATTAGAAAAAGAAATAGCAGGAAGCAGTTTAAAGCCAAGACAATGATCATTTGCATTAAAAACAAAAAAAAATTTTTTTTTTTTAAGGGTTTTAAACCAGGCTTTTTTGCATTAAAAAAAAAAGAAACAAAACCCAGTTTCCATAAATGACCCACTTTTGTTTTCTTAAGCTAAGAGAATAAATATATGCAAATAAAAGTCCTATCTGTTCCAGAAAAAAAATAAATCTGTGATCCACAGATGATTGCCAAACTCACATTTATCACAGCAGCATGAATCAAAGCAGGTTGTTTTGTCTTGCTTACAGTGAATTTTGGTTAAGACTTTATTTTTCCCTTAGTTGCCATGGAAACATGTGCAGAGCAAATTAAAGCAGACAAAGCACTGCTGACAAAAAATAAGTTGTTCTTATTCAGGCTGTGCTGATTAATGCTTTTTGAGGCACTTAGGAAATTGTGGCAGTCATACAATTCGGTACTATTTTAAAAGTACATTTTATGACACTAAAGCTTTATACAATCAATCGTCCAGCTACAGTCTACTGAAATGTTTATTACTATTCCCAGAATTCAACATTTTAGCATGTTTCAATATTTGCAATGACTTGAAATGCACCTTCTACAAAGAAACCAAAGAATAACAACAATTAATAAAGGGAACTCAAAGACTGATAAGGGGGAGAGAGGGACAAAAAGGAAAAGAGAAAGATTGGAAGAAAGAAAGAAGCACAAGCTCATTGATTCTATTTATAAATTTTAGTATTTTTGTACGTAAATCTTCTTCCTTTCCTGTACAGCTTTTTCAGAAAAGGTCAAGTAACCTCCTCACTTTCCTATTATGAAAAGACCCCAGACTCCCCTGTCTTACAGCAAGTTCTTTCTCTTTGACCTGTGAAAAATGGAAAGGAGATATATATAAATATGTGTGTGTGTATTTTTATGGCTGTCAAGAAAGATGGATGTTGTAATACCTGAAGTACTTCTCTTTAAATAGTTGTGGCACAAAAACTGTTCATCCTGCTGTGCCAGATCTCTCCTGAGAGCTGCCACAAGCTGGAGTATCCCACATTCATCTACAGCATTAAATTGCATTTGGGGAAGTGGCAAAATCATGAAACAAGTTACCCTGTAAGCACATACGGTACCTTTCACAAAGCCCTTGACCGTTAACTGTGTATCCATCTCTCTAACCCCAGCGTAAGCCTCTGACTTCCTACTCGGGTCTCCATAAAGAACAACCCTTACCACTTTCCTGCTGTGCCCGTAGGGGTCACTCAGCATGCAGCGGGCTGTGAAAGAGTGCTACTTGCAGGGCTAAGTAGGACAAAAGCTGGAGACTGAGCAGTGCGTGGGTAACAGAAGAGGTGTAAGCCCCAACACGCTTGTGAGGACAGCCACCCAGCCCACGCCGAGGCCTTTGTCTCCCCCACCCCTTCACGGACACCTCTACTACACCAATCTCCATGGAAGAATCCCATTAAGCTTTAACCCACACCACTTTTAGCAGTTCTAGGTGTAGTTCAGTAGTATGTACTGGTGGGATTACCTAACACCTTTTATATAGTATAATAAGCAGGAGGTTGTTAATTATGGATAAGCAATGAAATTTCCTCTGAGAGAGATCGCTGCTGATACCAGCCCTGAAGAAGCTCTGCTTTGTTTTCTCTTACTGACTCCTACAGCCACTTCTGACTCCCGTGCCAATACAGCTTTAGAGCCTCCACTGTGGGCTTGTTTGTTCTGGAAATCTGAGAACTTATATTGAGCCTGATTTACTGCCAATAAGCTACCATCCAGGATATCATGGAAAATGTCACAAATTGGAGCAGGTGCAGCCTGACCAAAGGTAAAGGTGGCATAAGGATGTCGGTACATGGGCTACATGGTGCAGGAGAGTGAGGGACTCAGTTGCTTCCAGATCTGAACTATCCCAGCTCAATGTGGGGTTACCCTGGATGACGAGTTAACAAGGGGAAAGACTTTTTCAGGTTCTCAATTCTAGAATATCAGATGTGACACTCATGAGGTGGACATTATAATAGGAGATATGGCCTGAAAAGCACTGCCCAAGAAAATCCAATGGGACAGCATAAGCAGATGGAAACAAAGGAACCCTTGTTTGGGTCCCTTAAGATCAATACAGACAGTAGGGCCACACCCTCTTCATTGCAGTGTCTTGCTTAAATCCAGCAAACAGGAGTTTGAAGCTGGGCTTAATGTTTGCTATTTTCAATGGTGCAGTAGGCAGACGAACTACGTAACTTTCTATACCACCAGTGCGACATTTCCCGGGTCAACAGACCCTGATTAGTACCCCACTATCATGCTCTACTCCACAAGAGCACCCGAACACTTGAAACCAGATAAGAAACCAACCTCAGTTGAAAATGTCAAATTCCAGAACTAGATTTTCTATATGCCAAATGCAATATTAATCAAACCCTAAATACCAACATTCTTACAATGGGAAGGAAGAAAAAATCTTGTTCTTTTCAGGTTATTCTAAACATGTATTTTTACTGCAGTATAGTTTGTATATGGAGAAATTCGATGTACTTAACCATTTTAAATTGCCTACTATATCAGTAAAACCCGCCCTATCACTATCAGTATAATAATCCTCTTTTAGTACTGAATATGTACACATAAAGATGGATCCAATTTATTAAAATGATAATCTATTAAATCACATGTAACAAGATTTAAAACTAACTAAATCTATCAGCTTTGGATCAAACTCATTTTCTTACTGTTTGTTTTAGAATGACAGTTTCTGAATTAAGACATGCAAGCCACATCTGAAGGATAATTATTAATTTTCTATTCTTTTATAAAATAAAGAAAAAAAGCAAAATCCTGCTGGTTAGTGAAGACTATAGAAACAAAGTTCTCTCCAGGTGGGTATAATCATCTAGAGAAAGGAGTGGATAATGTTGGAATTGCTAAGAGTCATAATTACAGGATGCTAATAGTTTGCATTTTAATTATTTGTATTTAATCGAGAAGACAGTTTGAATTCTGAGTTGCATAAGAACATCAGTGGCATAGATACTTTTAATTATACACTCACCACACATCTTTCCACAATAGACTGTGCTCACAACAAATACCATCCAAAGCGTTTCAGAGTGCTAGGATGATACAGCTGGCAATACTTGCAACTTACTACTAGTGAGACGTTGTCATCACTAATCTAATGTTTGCCTTATGCTCTTAACGCTGGTTTTAAGATTCACATAGGATTTCTGAGGAATTTTGGTTTCTCAGAAGAACATAAGCAATGTAAACACTGTTTTTTAGCTGTTTGTTAACTGGGAAGTGATGATGGGAATGTGGCCTCACTCTCTTCCTGACCTCAGTTTGAAGTTCTGGCAATGACAGATGCTAGGCATAAATAGTCCTTAAGGGAACTAAAAACCTAGCACTGCTACTGTCCTATGCCCTGGCTATCCTCTGAGCAAACAAACAGCATGCTAGTAGAGCAGACATCTGCATTTCTGTCTTTCAGGCAGAACTACTATGCCAGTAAATAGACAATATTATGTTCTAGCTCGCAGATTCCTTGGAGGACTAAAATTATGTTTAGATTTTATTATTCTTAATAACTCTTGTCTTATGTTCACATCATCCAGTAATTACTTTTAGTATCGCTTTTGCAGTGAATGCCAGGTGCTAGTTGGATCCTATAAGCACAATTACATACTTCAGGCAATGTTTCTGAAAGTAATATAGGAAAACTGATTAGGTAAGTCCTCCTGACAAAACTCTCTCAAATATTAAGCACATTCAGTTGTTTATCACGAAAGCTCCTCTTCTGCAAGTTCCTTAAAAAGCACCCTTCATGCTCAGACTCTTTTCATGATTCCAAAATCTTGGTACCTTAGAGAGTCAGTCTTTCTTTAGCAAACCATAAGATCTGTAAGAACATTTGTAATGATTATGAATACACTACAGTTTTTCTGTTTTTCAGAGCATAAAACCACTCAAATAGGGAAAACTTCTGAATTTTAATTAAGAATTCAAAATTCTTAATTCAAATATATCAACACAAATTACATGACAAATTTAAGTTCTTTAATACCATAAACTGCATGAGTTGCAAATCACTCCTTATTTAGCCACGTTTCCTGAAAACTTTTAAAAATTCCCGCCAACAAATTAATTTTCACTCCTGTAAGCTTAAATGGACCTAGTGTTATAACATCCCTCTATGCAGAGTAGTAAATATGCAAATGAAATACAAAATGCACGTCTGCTACAAAATTTTGACCAACTTGAACTGACCATAAGAAAGTACTCATTGTAACTCCAACAGGGGAAAAGATCTAACTTTGTGCTAGAACACATATCCATTAAAACATGACTCTATATATAAATTAGTCAATTCTAGTTTCAACTTAATTGGCAAATGGAAAAAGTATGATCATATGTAATTTGACATCCTGATATTCCTCTGCAAAGAAAAACCCTTCTCTTAAATATTTAAAGCTCAATAAAAATATTATTTGTGCATATTAACTAAAAGGAAAGACAGGGCTGCTCTTTCAGAGTTCATGTTATTTTCATTCCAAATAATGACTTAATGAATATAGCTAATTAATCACTTCAATTTATTAAGTTTCTATGAATGTAGAAATGAAAATAAGTGTAACTGAAGAGGAAACAAAAACCATAGTGTTGTAGGAATAGAACTTTTAATATGATTTTTAAAAATACTATGAATTAAAAACACTGCAGGTCATTTACTTTGGATTCACTAGCTCTGGAACAAGCTTTACAATACAAGAATTCTCCAAAATGCAGAATACTGGTTTATAAGTATTTCATTCATAAACTACTTAAAAAATAAAAATGCTATTGTAATTTTGGAAAGGAGTCCTTCCAATAATCTTTAATACTATCTGGAATACGTCAATTTTTGAACCCTTCAGACAGCTGCAGTGATTACCATTTAGCACCTGAATTTAGCTCCAGTAGTTGCCTTACCATCAGCTCTTGATATAAAACTCAACCGATTTATTTTTTTTTAAAATATGCATATTCCTCTTGAGAATGAAGGAGGAAGAGGAAATACAAAGCATGAAAGCTGTTTAAGACAACTTACAAGGACGCATAATCTACTTAATATAAAATACTCTACTGGATTTTGAAAAAAAACATTTTTCCTACATTCTACACAGGCCAGAATACCAATTTGCTCTTGGCTTTTAAGATCTTTCAAATCACTTTTCAACCCACTCCGACAGATTTCTGAGCCAGATGGATGTGGATCAAGAATGTGTAAACATATGGCAAAAATGGTAACCAATAACCTCCTAGAGATGTATAATGATTCATTTCAAAAATATATATTCCAGAGTTATTAATAGACTCTTTTGAAAGTTTCATATTTTTAAAGGTTAATATTTAGAGTAGTATAATTTTACTTCAGTTTTCTCCAGTGAAGGACTGGCACAGCAGAGTCTAACTGAACTGCCCAGAACGATTTCAATACTTTGCTAGTCTTTTGGGCAGTACAACATAATGAAATCATCCTGCATCAACACATGTTCTGTCATCCTCAAGTAATTAAGAGGCTTTATTCCACCCACCCTGTTTCACTGTCAACTAGTGACGTCAACTAACAACTAGAAATAAAGGGCTTTGGTTTGCTTTAATTTACATGAGTGTAAATGATGACGTATTTAATGTGAGTCAATATATACACTGGCTAGACTAAGTGTAAATGAAACCAGGAGACAGTGCTCTCGTACCACTCCTGGAATCCTTAAAATACAGTATTAGACAGTGAGGTAAAGATCTTTTTTTCAGCACTCTAAGACCCTCATTAGTGAGTTTCTTTCTGTACTTACAAGTATACATATCTGGTTCTACAGCTTCATATTTCTGAAAAAAAAAACCCCAAGGAACAAACAGGATAAGACAGAAATTAGTATTGGTATGTTTCCTAAGCCAACTTCACACCCTCCATCTCCATAAAAGATGTTCACGACTTCTTTGTGATGACTCTTAAGGCTTTAAATGCCAGATTTTTAAAAGGCTTTTAATACCTACAGATACTACTGTAACTAAGGACAAGGCACCACAAAAACATTCTGCTCAGTTGCATTAGTAGATGGTAGGCTTGGCTTCTCAAATCTTATGCTACTTAAGTTAACCTAAGGTCCCAAATGATCCTTCAGAAAAACTCATAGCAAAAAAAGATCCAATTCCCATCCACAGAAGATTCCACTTCTCTCTGAAGTGCTAATGAGGTAAACTGGCATTTACCTACCCACTTCACCAGTGGTGTACAAAATAGTGTAATTAGTCTGTTGTACCACTCTGTGTTCCCAGTACTGACTCTCAGAAGTAAAATGAGCTGTGAAGATCCGGAGAGGTAAATCTTTGCCATAGCACTACAGAGATGGGTAGGTTTCCTCATACTACTGCACACGTGTAAACAGCAACATTACATATTATATTATTGTTACAGTTTTGCTCTATCTACAAACATGATCCTTTGATTTCTTTGTTTCTTGGCTCCTAATACTTACTTTTATTTAGAAAGAGACATTTCAGGCTCTGACTTTTGCAAGCTTTTTGACATAACTGGTGACTTTGAAAAAATAATTCATGCAGGGATAGCATTTTGAGGAATGGAACATAACTGAGTCAAGTATGGTTCTAGCATATGATGTTAAATGGCGTCCTTCTGAATCTGGGTGTTAGTAATGTTCATGAGGAAACTACCTGAAGCTGCTGTAACCATCTAGCTTTAAAAATGATGTTGAAATGTGAACATGTTCTGGTTTGTTCCTTATTTCCTACTAAGCAACTACGAACAGCATTAACATTATAGAGTTTTTACCTCAATCTATAAACTATGTAAGTCAGGGTAAACATCTGAAGTTTCTTTCTATTATTATGATAGAGACGGCAAGTTTCAAACTTAATTATATGTTACTCAGAAGTTTTCTAAATAATTTCATGAGTTTACAGTGCACAATATCATGTATGTGCTACAGATGTTCTTTTTGAAGTCATAAATTAAATCCTAAGAGTTTAAACATTTATACTAAGTTCATGTGACTTAAGGAAGTGGGACAGTTTATTCACACAATTGCTACTACATTAAGGAGAATCTGCATGCATAGGGAAGCGTTATATCACCCCATGGAAAAGATTTAGTGGGTTGAAAGCTCTGTGTAAAGAAGTCTAGACATTTTCAAATAGAATTTAGCAAAAGATGGTCATTATTTAATCATTCAACCTGTAAAAAAGATAAGTGAATTCATATATTTTTCCATGCCATGAAGTTTACCATTATTTATCAAGCATTACTTCTGATCATGTGTAATGTTGTATAGACTTTGTAGGTTGTACTTGTTTTTTTACATGCATGTTAAAAAATTAATAAAAAGTTTTAGAATAACGAATCCAGCAGAGTATAGGATAGCATGGCTACAGTATCTTCTTGTATATCTCTTCCTGAGATGGATGTATCAAATGTTGATTCTAACTCATGGCGGGAAATAGAAAACTGTACAAGCAAGCAGGACTGAAGACATAAATGTTCCTTGGTTTTTTTGATAATTTTTTTTTTCTTATTGACTGTAAGCTCAGGGTGGTCTTAAAACTGGCAAAAGTTTCTCAGTTAGACAAAATATTAGCCTGTGATCCTTTTCAATCTACCATTTACATAGCCTGTCCTTCTAGGTCAGCAGCGTAGATTTTAATTGGGCTTATATAACTATTTCTGCAACACAGAGAAAAGTTATAGAAAAGTCTAACTTCTGTTAATAGGAGATACTGAACTTTCAATATATGTGTATAATTTTTTTGTATATATTCAATATCTACAACCACACAATTTTACACTCCATGTTCAATTGTGTTTGTACCATTTAAAACTAAACCAAACCAAATTTTTCTTTTTCTTTCCTAAAGCTATATTAAGACAGTGTTAAACTGAATTTAATGTTTACAGGATACACCAGATTTTCTATCAATTAGAAAAATTTGACTAGACGAAACCCCATAAATTACTTAGTCCAATCTACCACAGAAGCAGTCTCAATTAGCTTAGGAGAAATCTGAACCCTCTCAGGACAAAGGCCACGAAAGTAACATTTGCTGACTTCTTATATCTACAGGCATAACACTGATAATACTGTACACAGGATTAAACCCACTAATACATTTTCTTGCCCGTCAGCTAGCCTAATAATGCAACAGTAATGTAGACAGACCCCAATAATATGCCAGAACTCAGCACACTTCTGTCCCTGCTGGAGACCCAAAACCAAGTGCAGGAGCAGAACTCTGACCAGCCTAATAAACAGGCTCTATTTGATATGGAGAGAGCATTGAGCAATAGCCACCTTTTCATTACATAAGAATTGCAGTATTTTTGCCTTTTACTTTTTTTTATTATTTGCTTGATTATCTCTCTGTAAAAACAAAATGCAAACACTCAAAGTATTAGTTCCAGATAAACAATGGAGACAACATTATTAAGTATGGATATTTTCTGCGTACTTTTCAGGGCACTTAAATTTCCATCAGCTATCAGGCTATAGTAATTATTTGCCTGTCTGTAATTTCATACCTAGTATACTTCTGTTATCAACAAAAATATGGTGTAACTACAAAAATGCAAAGTGACACATACTATTCAATAGAAGGCCTTCATGTAACTTATATTAGCTTTTTTTCTATTTTTGCTTGTACCAGCGGTATTACCAGTGGTCTCCAGAACACAGCACAGATGTTCCTCTTATACCATGCATGGTTATTTTTCAAGTAGGTTCTCAAAGCAGATGTTCAAATATTCTGTAACGTTCCCACAGCGACTGCAGGTTGAATTGCTGCCCTCCGTTTCATCCCACTAAGGGAAAATCCTGCTTCACAGGTAACATTTGACAGATAAAGACATTCGGACCATCTCTTCCTCTCTTCCCTCAATCAATAAGTAATTTAAAAAAAAATAATCACTGGTTATAAAAATACAGAAAACAACAACATAAGAACAGCTAGATATGCTGATGTTAAAAGAAGTTCCTGAAAACATGATAAATCTGTAGTCTGGGGAAGAACTGAACATTATTTCTTTAATGAAATAGCTTCCTGAGAGAAATAACGATTTGTCAAGGTCAACAGCAGACCAGTGCTAGGCAGTAGTGAAAAAAGCAAAATAAATGCTACGAATTACTAGGAAAGAAACAGGAAAAAAAAATACACCACAGTAAAAAAATATGCTTCTTGTACCTCCTGAATACCTGGATTATTCTTCTCTCCTAATCCTAAAAAGGATTAAAAAAAATGGCAAAAAGTCCAGCAAAGGTAAGTAACACTTTCCATAAGAACAACTAAGCAAACTAGGACTATTCAAATTAAAAAAAAAAAAAAAAAGAGTTAGAAGCCTACAACATCATGGATTGCATAGAGATGGTACAGAGCTGACTGGACTATTCACTGGCTCTGTCTACACAAGTACTGGGAACGATCAACTTAAACTGAGACACAGGCTTGAAACAAACAAAAGGTTGTGATTCAGTATACAGCCTTACACTGAATTGTGTAACTCTCAGACAGAAGACATCGTGGATGCAGAAAGTTTTGTGCATTTGGAGGTGAACTATTGAATGTTACTAAATGGAGAACTATACATATACTAAATACATAAATATCCAAATGATACCACTCTCTGGGCCACTCTCTATCATCTTTGAAAAGTCATGGAGAACAGGAGAGGTGCCAGAAGACTGGAGGAAGGCCAACATCA
>KZ505678.1:1107461-1141649 GCA_002844005.1 Limosa lapponica baueri | reverse complement strand
TCCCTTCCAACTCTAAAAAAAAAAATTCAGTGAAATTCAGTGAAATACAGAGCTCAGGAAATCCTGTGAGCCAAGATACAGTCAAAGAGCAAGAGAATACCTTGAGGAAGTATCATAGCCTCTTACACTGTTTTTATTTCTTTTCAGGCATCAGTATATGCTCACTTTAGAGTCAGGATGTCATGCTCCATCGACTCCTGGTTTGAACCAGTACAGCTATTTACATGTTCTAAAATTTTCCAAAAGACAAGGATCAGGTTTGACAAAACTTGAACTGGAAAAGGTTCTCCCTACAATGTGGAATTGAAAAACTAAACTAGACAGATAGGAAAAGGCCTAACTTAAAGTAGAAAAGCATACACACAGTGTCTAGTACAGTTAAGCTGAATCTCTGCCAGTCTGTCATTCGTAGGGTGAGCAGCAAGCTGAAAATCAGCTATTCTGTATATTTAAACATTAATTTTGCCATGAAGAGTGATTCAGGAGCTCAGAAGTTTCTATGACAGCTTTAACTAGCTAGACAGTCAGATCTGCTTTTTGTTGACAAGAATGGATAAAACTGAACAATTATAACCAGGGATACAGCGAGGCACCAGCCAGCAGTTAGAGCATCCACACAGGAACGAGGAGAACAACAATACTCAGGCACTTAGACTGACATCTCCTGCATTCTGGTGGTGTGTGAATAATGCAACAGCCCGGCAGAGGAGCTAGTGTGATACTGCATTTGAAATGCTATGCTGCACTGAGAGACACAAATATTAGTGGAAGTACAGCACTGCCTGGCTGCTAGATTTATGCTGGTTTGCATTCAAGCAATCAGGAGACGGGGAAAAACTGGTATGGAGTTACTCTAAATTTTTCACATTCCAGATGTATTTCCAGACTATGAGGCTGTTTACAGACCTACTTATCTCCTAGTGTGAATAGTTTTGACAGATCTTGGGTTATTTCAGTACAGATTTGTGCTTTCTTTTGAAGTCAAAGCTTCAAAAAGGGGCTGTTTCCTGTTTAAAAGTTCTGCCGTATCGATAGGTGATAGTGTGCTACACCTAGGCCTATTTTTATGGACTGTAATACTGACAAAGAGGAGCTTGTCTCTGTTTCTGAGATGTCAAAATATACACAACTCAACAGCAGAGAAAAGAAATAAATCTGCAAACACATGCACGTGGCTATCCTGTATATAACATTTTTCCTTTCTTGATTACAGACATACGATGCTCATCTAATACATGTGAACAGATTTGCTACCATTGAGAGCTTTGAAAGGCGTTCTTTCAAAAGTCAAATTGATATACATGTATTTACCAAATTTTTTTAATTTAAACAAATGGCATAGTTGTCACAAAAATATTTTGTTACAGAATTCTAACAGATAACTCTATCTGCTAACTTAACAAATAGGTTCTCACATTTGCTAGCACTATGGGATTGGATTACA
The DNA here is from genome assembly GCA_002844005.1 of Limosa lapponica baueri. Classification (NCBI taxonomy): domain Eukaryota; kingdom Metazoa; phylum Chordata; class Aves; order Charadriiformes; family Scolopacidae; genus Limosa; species Limosa lapponica. The sequence continues at coordinate 1,140,205 of KZ505678.1, read as the reverse complement.
TACTACAGCTCATTTTGGAAGATCTTTGTTCTAGGTTCTTTTGAGGTCTGTGTTACTGTCAAGAGCCAAGAGCTTTGACAGCTGTTGCCAGCTCTTTGTGGTTTGTTTAAAACAATAAGGGAGTTGCCTAGAAACATCACATCACACATTTGGTACCCTACAGTATCTCACATTCCTAACTACTCTGCACATCCTCACAACTTAAAGGGACACTGTCAAGTTAGTAACCTTACATGAAAAGTGGACTTACTTCTCTGTCCTCTTTAATTATCTATGTGTGGTGAGAGAAGGAAAATAGACTTCATTATTAAAAAAATTGCTTGAACTTTGTTTGCAGCAATATATTTGATTTTTATCCCAAATCAGCAGTATCTATTATCACCTGTGGCAAAAACGAAGTTTCACTTAAAAACAATTTAGTAAAATGCAAACTTTCTTAAAGAGTTTTTCCTTACTAACATCAATCTTACAAAATCAAAATATTTTTCTCTGTGTACATAGAATTCCTATCACATGATAGCCATCTCCAAACTCTTTATAAAATATTAATTTACTGTCAAAAATTCATTGGCTTTTATTGATGTTAGGATGCATTTGTAATCAAGGCTGTCAGAAAGACTCGTAGGGCCTTCAGACTTCATCTGATCTCATAGATGGTTTAGGGGCCTCTTATATGATCAGCAGCCTACCTTCAGGATGAGGTCTCAACCTGATCTAATGTACCCTATGTATGAAACACTTCTGCAACAGCCACAGAGAAATAAAGATTTCTGATACTTCAGTATTGCTCTACCTTTGAGAATGGTACGACAAGTAAAACTAGCAATCTTTCCTATTTGAAAAGTTCTGAAAAACTTCAATTTAGATATACTGGGGGGGTGGGGAGGGGTAGGTGTGTTAATCTTTTTTTAATTGAAATTTTAAAATTAGGTCTGTAAACATTTTTGGCATTGATCAAATAACTCTCACTCTAGACCATGCTACTTTGAAATGTGTTATTGAAAATTCCAGAGTAAAACAACATGTCTCTAGATTGACCTTCTTTGTGCTAGTCATTACATACAATAGCACTTCTCTGGTTTCACTTGTTTACCATTCTTGCCTCTTCTTCCTCATTCATTCCCCTTCTTTTCTCCTTTTATAAATTGATTCATTTTCCCCCTTTACATTATACTCTTTTGTACTTCCATTAATAAAAACTGAGGAGCATGTCCGCATTTTAAGTTTACTAAAAGCTCAACACTTGCCTAATTCTGATTTTATTGAAGTCAATACTGAAAGCCTACTGGTTACAATAGCAGCAAAGCTGAGGCTAGTACTTCTTTGGAAACCTCTCTCTCAAAATGAGCAGTAAATCCTTTCTTGGAGACTGTTCACTACTATTCAGTATGTCATTAAGTCACAAGACATCACTGTAATCCAGATTCCTTTACTTTTGAATGCATTGCCCGAGATATTTAAAATTTCCTTCAAAGCAGGAACTCCACTGAAACTGATGACTTCCCACAATCAGATTTAATTTCAATTAATTGGAAATGTGTCTTAAAAATCCCCAATAATTGCAAGGAAATTCCCAAACAGTTCTAACACAAGGTCTTTGAGGAGAATCCAGAATGGAATCATGAAAGGGGAAAATTATTAAGAAAAGCAAAAAAGAATGTAGAGTAAGAAATTCATTAGAAGATGTGAGGAAGACAGCTCTACTCAATAAAGAGGTGAAATGAGATACTGTAGATGAAAGAAAGAAAAATACAATGAGGAAAAAAATGGAAAATGTCAATCATCATCAGCATCACCTCTACCTTTTTTTCTAGCACATACTTCTATACTTTTATTTTTTTTTTAACTGCTGCAAAAGCACAAGAGAGGACGAAAGTATAAAGGATAGCCTTCAAAGATAAGAAACATGCTGCTAGTCATGTTAAAGTATTTTCTTCTCTTTTTTCCATCCACCATTACATGGTGAAAGCTCTTAATGTATTAAAGGTAGAAGTTTCATTTGCATCCAACGGAGAATTCAAATATATGTACGAGCAATGTAAAATAATGTAAATGTGTATGCGAATTGTTACAGCCCTCAGGCTTCTGGAGAGTTGCCAGTACACTATTCAATCTGTTATTGTTCAAAACTTACTTAGAGACCCCCTAAAACAGAACAGAACAATTGTAAAAGTATACACAGAAACACACACATAGTTACACATTTGTGAAGCTGGGAGTCAATATTCTAGTATTTCAGTGTGTAATGCCATTTTGGGAAATATTTGGTTCCAGAGGTTTGTAGTCTTTGGTTATAATTTGGGACCAATTGAATCAAAGGGTATAGCTATACAAGCACACATTGTTTACCAACTAGCTAAGGTATGAACTTAAAACGTATCTGTTTCATGGTATGCATAAAAAAGACCCTATTTTCACTATGAGATACATTGTGCCACTTTCATGGCTTTTTCATGAACTATTACCTTTTTTCCTATATTTGAAATCACATAGCTAGTAACTTTTCTTATAATATTTAAGTTACCTTGGATCACAACTTTTATATTAACTTTTCTGTACCTTGCATGCAACTTGAGGTACTGATTTTGCAATGTTAAAATATTAGCCAAAATGCAGAGATAGTAAAAGAAACTAAGAGACTTGCTGTCACTCCTACACATCAAAGTCCCTTTCACTTGTTCAGATAATTTTAATATCTTGGCTGGTAATGGGGATTTTTTGTTTGTTTGCTTGTCTCTTCTTAATGATCATTGACATGAGAACTTTAATTGGCATTTCCTAGAACCACCGGCAAATAATGAGTAGAGGTTGCTGAGGAAGAGGACTGGAAAAGCAGACTAAAGAACTACTTGGCTTTCTCTAAGGCTCTGGAGAGCAAGAATCAATACTACTAAGAAGGAATAGTCATAATTCCATGAAATACCTCCTGAAAATAGCTATGTTTCTCACCCTTGCCACAAAACCAGCTAGCCCAGATCATCCCTCAGGTCTACATTTTGGATCTGTCTCTCTCCTCTTCACCTCTGCTTTCTGTCAGTACTAGCCAGGACCTGATCTGTTGTCCTTAGGGCAACAATACTCAACTTTGTATTTTATTGCAGCCTTAAGCAGGCTGCTGAGGACCATATAATTACAAGGTCAATCCCTCTACAGATAAGATCAGTATGAGGAAAATGTCAAGATTCAAACTGCCATCATATGGCATACACGAAGAATAAATTCTGTAGAATGAAAGATTATTACGCATTCAAATATGATTCTGTTCAGTCTCTAACTATCCACTTCTTGTATTTCCCCAATACAATCTGCAGCAGTGGGTTTTACTACATGTATAAAAACTACCAATTTCAAATATTAAAATTAAAGATACCACAGCATTTCTATTACAAGGAGTTAGCAAAAATCCCAGCCAAATTCCAGCTCCAAACACCAACGCTTGCTCTGCATTTTAGAACATCCCATAGGGATTATATCACAAGGTGTGTTCATGTCTAAGTTAGGAATTTTCCTTATGGCCACCAAAACAGGGAAAAAAAAAGAAAAAAAAAAAAAAAGGAGTGCTTCCTTTCAGTTGTATCAGCAGACCAAATGCTTGTGAAGCTGAGAATACTTTTTGCTTGAAAAGACTTACTCCTTGCAAGTAAAAGAAGGAGAAAGAAAAAACCCAAACAAAAAATTTGTTCTAGCACATCAAATTTCATTAAATATCTTCCTCTATTTTTTTTTCATGAGTTACTAGAAACTGTCAAAGTGAAGTAGCCTTCAAACAATAAAAGATTGCTAAAAAAAGTGTTGTTAACGTGTTTTTTTTCCGACTTATCAGCTTCTGCAAAGAGTATCAAAGCTCCTTAAAGGTAATCATAGCACTATCAGATGGCTGCTCTGAAAACTATTGCTACACCTCCCTTTCTTGCATTCACACCATATGACACTGATTGTCTGGATCAGAACTAGTTCTGATTCAGAAAGAATTGCTACAGCAGCATCATATGGAAAAGAACTCTGTTTAAAGTTCAAAGGTATTACCTGAATTAATGAGCAGAGGCTTGTTTCTGATGTGTCATTTGAGCTACTTGACAAATGAACAATGAAAAAAGATATTTTTTTTTCAGGTAGGCCAAATAAATGTACAGTTATTGGATACATTTATTCGTATACATAGGACAAGTATTTGGTTTGTATCCAGGCTCACAACCTACTGAAGGACCAGAAGAATTTGGATTTATATATTTGGTTCCAAGCAATCTCACTTTTACAGACAATTATTACAGTTATAGCAATGCAGCATAATAAAGCAAAATTAATACAAGACAGTAATATACACCTACAAATATAAGAGTTGTTAGAGCATGTCATGTTTATCATTCACAATAATTGTGCCTCTAAATGGACACATGCTGTAATACGACGTGTACTATACCCTTTCTTCTCTTCTTACTGATCAAAAATAATGCTATGAATAGTAATGCTTTATTATAGGCTCATTAATGAGTTGTAATGAATGGAAAAATCAAGGAGATCTACTTATTTTACTTGCTGGAAAAAATGAGTTCGTTTCAAGAGGTAATACTGATATTTAATTTTGAAATAAATATTAAAAAAAAGAAACTAAAAACGCAATCACTTTTTAAAATAGCCATTTTCCAACTTAATTATAAATACAAGGAGACACAGTCAATCCTACTACTTAATTTCCAGGGGCTGAGGGCAGGAATATCATCTGGAAAATAATGGCAAAAGTCTGTTTTATGTTCATATGATAAAGAAGCTTTTGGGACTGAGGGATTATATCACACTATATCAAATTAGGTCAGTAAAATGAATCCAGATGGCAGAAGATGAGGAAATGATTGAAGGTTTTGAAGTGCAACGTCATATAAAAGTGTCATGGAAGCTCAGCAAGTACATAAATATTGAGGATGGCAACATTTGCTACTTCAGATGACAGGAAAAAAAATTATTAGCATAATTTAACTACGTATCGAAGCTAATTGCATGCCATCTGGAGAATAGAATGATGTGAAGAAAGGAACAAAGGAAAGAGTTAAAACCAATGCAAAATTCAAGACTGATTCTGAAAGAAAGTTCACAAATGATGACAAGAAGAAGAAGTAGAAGTAGCAATGACAAATGGGTTGATGTCACAGAAAGGAAAATTCAAGGATAAACCATAAGATTAGACAGCTGCAGAGTAAGAAAACACCAGCAACTTTTCCTAGTCAACACATTCTGTAGAGCATAACTGTATCCCTATTACTGATGCTTTACTCAGCCTCCTCTTAAACATTAGCAACAATAAACTTAATCACCTTTTGTGACTATGTTTTCCCACCTCTACTCCTGTCAGTTTCTCTTAAATCTTTTTCTTCTTTAAATTTACAGATTATGTGAGATTCTGAATAAAGGATGGCGGGTACATAACTTTTAAAAAGCATATGCTTAAGTGGATATGGGGCACCCCCTCACCCTGCTTCTCTGCCAAAAGAAACCCTGTGATCCTGTAAGCTCCCCATCAGTGGCCACTTAGCCAGGGAAGTGCCTGGACTTTTTAGATCATCTTATGTTTTTCACTTCAAAGCTTCCTAGAGCCTGTAACTACGCTTCTGAGCACATGCCAAACTGCCACAACCTTGGTAGGGTTGAGTAGCTCCAAGACTGACTTCTATATAAATCCATTCAATTTGCATTTATTTCAAGCCGAACCTGTACCATTACACTGGAAAGAAATCAACATAGCTGAGTTCAAGAGAGATTCTGCATCCTGGTGGACATTTCTCTATTCAGTAACTCTTACTCGAACAGTTCAGTTCCTCATTTGATACCTCTGTTGATTTCTACACAAGACAAAAAAATGGCAGAGATGACAATTTTCACCAGAAAAAGAGAATTAAGCCAAGCCTGCCATTAATCATTAGATTATTTTATATTTTTTTTAACTGAGATGGCTGCAGAATTAGGACATTTCTTTTTTTTAAAATAAAGTAATAAATTCTGTTCAGCTTTCTGAAAGGAGGTTTGTAATAGCTAGCCTGACTAGAGGGAGAAGTTTTCCTTCACCTCTGAAGAAGGATTTAACATGGATTTTTTCCTTTGTATTTCCTTTTGGTTAGCTCTAGATGTGCAAATGAAAACTTTCAATTGCTCAGTGTGTTGGCTGCTTTGCATTCCACTGTATTTCACTTAGTCTTTCATAGCCCATATGGGAACCTCTTTGTTCCACACAGTATTCCTAATACCCACATACAATTCCAGATCTTAAGCTTCTGATCTTAACTTCTCAGTGTCAGAACACTGTCTTATCACATTTGATCAAGATGAATGACTGTCACTATAGATGCATATACACTTTATATAAAGAATCCTGGAAAGTCCTCAATAGCAGTGAACAACGGGGCTACATATAATAATATGCATTTTTTTTCCACATGGACTGTGGCATCTATTATCCTTTGTTAGTTCACTTATAAACCAAACTTATGACTGTAGAGAAGTAAAATTTAAGGATAAAGAAAAGGTTTACACTGGTTCTAAAATCACTGAAAAGCTTGGGAGAATTGCATTTAGCAGCAAAAACTAATCTTTCCCTCTGGAGCAGATTGGTGTGAATGAAACCCATTAGGCAACTGGCAAAAAGTAAACTGTAGAGATTAATATTCCATGCTCCCAATGCTGGCACCTAATCAAGCTGTAAGTTTCCGTAATTTATGCTTGGCAAATGTATACTTCTTTCTTTGAAAGTCCCTTTGAAATATTGGACAATTCAGACGAAGGCCAAAAATATTTGTTAGGATGGAAAGAGTGAATCAATCAAGCAGAAACATAAAGAGAGTAGCAAGCAACAAAATAAGATGCAAAGCACCATTGACTTTGGCTACTTCTGCAGTGAAGTAAGTATGATCTTGTGGTTTAGGCCAAATCGGCCAATGACTGACGACAGATGTCCTCCCCCAACTTCTTGTTCCAAGGAGAAGAGGGGGAGAGTTAAAGAGATTTACATATGTTTGAAATGTACATACACCAACTGGATGCTTAAGAGCTCGAAGACATTTATATGCAGCTAATTAAATAATACTTTGTGTGTATCTAGGTGATGCTGGTTGAGGTTCTCCATTCCATCTATTTCATCTGTGATCAATTCCAGGGCCTACATAAGAGCTTCTATCAACTGGGCCGTTCTAATATGGTGCTCTCGTGTGGATTGTAAAGCCCCCAGTGTAGCAGGGTCTGTAGGTATCCATGTGGTTATTCTATTTGGTTACAGTGAAAACAACATATTGTTCTTTGTTTTTGCAGGGACTAGCTATAAAGGTGATTTCATTTGCTGATGCTTTTTAGAAGTACCAGAATTAATTGCTTTGCTGATACATAGAATTAACTTCAGTTCATTGAAGCTCATCCTTCATTGATCAGCTTCTCTATACAACACCTGAAGACTTTTGCATAATGTGAGATAGCTGACCTAGTTTTCAGATACACAAATCCACTCCTGACCACTAACATCTGCATTTGAGTATGCACTGAGGCTGCTACAATTTGACAGCAATACTGGGATCAGCAGTAGCACTAATGAATTTTTCAAAATGGATAGAGAAGGTAAAACGTTTTGGTTTATATATGTAAAAGTAAGTTAATATACACTGACAAATTCTCCCTTTCTCTTCACAAAACTGATGGCATATTTGGATGAATATGTTCACCTTCAAATGCTAGTTAATATAACATCAACAGTAACATCATAGGAAAGGATCTTTCAGAGATGTTAAGTTTCCTGAAGTTGGTGGCAAAATTGCAGTCGATTTCAGCAGGGGCACAGTTACACTAACCCTTGGTCTTTATGGGGGGAAAAAAAAAAAAATTCAGATCCAAAAGTCTCACAGACACTGCAGCAGGATCCAGAGCCCTTATGTTAGTTACTTAGTCTTTTTGTACAGCATATAAGAATATTTTGAACAGTGGGTAGAGAGTCAGCTACAGTTTTACATTAAGCACAGAGCTGCCTTCCACTCGGAAACATGGAAAACCAGGGAACAACTCAAATTCTGCCTTTTTCCAAGCTTCTTTTTTCTAAGGCCACTGTAAGCTGTAGGGTGACAACACTGTCACCATTTTCCATTGAAACCCCAAAACTGCAACGTCTTTTCCAAACTTCAAAAGAGAGAGCATGACTCTCTAATCTAGTGTGTAACTCTTCCTATTAAAGAGGGAGTATTCCTTTAGTTTCCAAAATTTCTCATCATATCTCTCTCAACAGTTGAATCAATTGCTCTGATTAGACCATATGCCTATACATTTTTACCTAAAACAAACAAAAAAAATATTAAACCTTCATTTTATTTTTTTTGTATTTTTTTCCCCAATCAAATTGCAAGCAAAAAGAATACTCAAGCTTTAAGTCCCTGTTTAGCATGAATTTTTCATGCCATGATTTGGATTTTGGATCAAACATGGTAAGGACTTGAATATGGAAATCTTTGACCAAAACCCAGGCTACTATCTACCCTTCACACATTTTCAAAATAAAAACACATCTAGCTAGTACATTTTAACAAAATAGTGTATTCTAGCAAAGCCATATTTCCCTGAAAACATGCATCTGGGACTCTTGATAGATAGATATATCCCAAATATTGAAAACCTATTTTTTTTTCCTTATTTATGAAAGCAGAAGATAAGCTGATAATCTATTTTCTATCAACTCTTACTTCTTTCAGTCTTTCCATCAAGACAAAGATAACACTTATCTTTTTTTTTTCTATAGTACACCTAAGGGTAAAATATCTATCATGAGTCTATCTTTCTGTCAGTGACTGATACTGAATTCATAACAGTGTGGTTCAGTGCATAGTTAGATTTAATCTGTCTACTACTGGCTTACTATAAACACACAATAGTTATAAACATAAAACAAGTACCTTTTGGGACTGATTTATCTCCATAATTTACAAGGAACAACATATACTGCTCAAAGTCAAATTAATATAAAAAGGTGTATCATCTAGATGATCTTCAGCGGTCCTATCCAAACTTAATGATTGTATAAATTTTGTTTCTCAAATTATTTTTTCTCCAATAGAGAGCTTCACAACTGTGCGGTACTGGTATTTAGTCTAGAAGAGTAGAAAAATTTTTGATTTAAAAGTTTATATAAATATGCAATATTAATATTTGTGACTGCACTTGACAGTCAAGTAAGACCAAAAAGACAAAAGAAAGCAAAAAGTGAAAGAAAATGAGACAGAAAAGGAGACAAGAAAGAAAAGGAAAAGCAGTGACTGAACCTTATAAACTGTTACTTCAAAAACAGATCAAAACCCTTTCATTGAATGGCTATATTTTGGTATGAAATCCCACTTCTGCCCAACTCTTAGCTTTGGTTAAAAATAAATAATTTTTAAGGTGAGGTGTTGGACATATATGCTTGAATGAACAAGGAATGATCAGTTATTAAAAAGACAGTCAGCAAGGCACCAACACATTAGCCATACCATTTTATCCTACAAAAAGGTAAAATAAATATGCAGAGAATACAGATAAGGACAGTCCTAAAGAACTGTTTGATGAGAGAACAGTGAGTAAAGAGATAGTCAAAGAGACAGAAGGGCTATATAATGAACAAAATAAAAGAGAAAAAAACATATATAAAATATTTGAATGCTAAATCATCCAAGTAGAAAATTGTAAAAGGAAACAGGTCTCTACACATATTCATTTAGAGTACATTGCTGAACATTAATCAACAGCTCTAATGGAACAAGATTTTCATAATCATTTAAGGTTACTGAAACAGCAAGGCCTTAAAAGGATACTACTCAGCATAGTATCTATCATAACATTTCTTTTATCAAAGATATCGCATTATCTTTATTCTCTTCTGACAGTGTCCTATGCATTGTTTTTCCTCAGGATACCACTTCTTTTACTCCTTTTGAGGATCAAATAACTTAGAATTTAAATATTAGATCAAGCAGTATAGTCCTTCCTGCTGCCAGGAAGAGTTACACCATGCAATATACATGTGCCTGCAGACGTCTACTTGCAAAGACAGCACTCCTTAGCTGAGGAAAAAAATAAATTGTAAGACCATGACAAATGTCTCTTCAGGATAACTCGAGAAATAGAAACTGCACATGGTTTCATACACTATGACATTATATGCATTCTTCAAAAATTACTTTTATCTATCAGAAAAGGAATATAAATCTCCAAATTTTTATTTCCATAGAATACAGGAGGCACAGCGAATATGAAACATCTTTCTGACATTTCCTGAGTTCTACCTGCAAAGAATAGGGCCTCAGGTTTCTTAAGACAATATGATGCAGTGCCTAAGAACAGATGCTGAAATACTGTTATCATTACTGTTATTTACTTCCCTGTTGAAAGGCAGAGCTTGTTGCTGTTGCTGGCGCTGGCAGAATACATGGATTTCAAACAAAAAACAAAACAAAACAAAAATTAAAATTATGCTTGCATTACCTGAATTTTGTACATGGCTGCTATTTAAAATGGTTCTTGTAGCCGCATTGTACCATCTTACTTGCCACATAGAGAGCTGAAATATTTCACCTTATGGACTGAAAATTTGAACCACCCAAAACTAGCTTTTTTAACTTGAGAATGCATTCTACATATATTATGTTTGAGCACACATATACATATGAATTTCTCCCTCATGAAGAGAAACTGATGAAATAAATTTCAATTTTCTATTTTAAAACACTAAGACAGAGAAAATTAAATTTTCTAAATTCTGAATTCCTAATTTCTTAAATTTTATAAATAAAATTGAAAGATAGGCTCCTTTCTGACTGAATTTTTTGTGATTTTTGAGCTGCAGACTATCTTGGCTATCTTTTTATGATAAAAAAATGCTCCAAAATGCTCACTTGTTCCCAAAAACGCTAAGAATGTGCTCTAACTGTAAACACAGTTGCCCTGGAATCTGTGGACCACAAAAGATAACACTGCTGATAGACTTCTATAATTTCAGGGGTTATACTTGAGTTCATTGTGTGTGCTGGCTAGAAAACAACTGTTTTACAGTAATTTCAGTCAATGTCAGGTAACAGTGTGTATCTCTACCAATATTTTAAGATTTTTTTTCTATAGCCCTGGAAAACTTTAGATGGATAATAATTAATGTAGCCTGTGCACATGAAGCAATAAGTCTCTTATTTTTTTCAAAATTATTATGTTGATAAAATAAAAATCTGCATACCACTCTAAAAGATAAAAGCTATGAAATGCCATTCACCAGCCAGGAGATATTTCATCTTCACATGTAAACATTCATTGGGCATGAAGTCCACTCATTTGTCACAATAAATCTATTCAAACATTTTATAATGGCAGAGGATAAGTTAGGAAGTGGGTTTTTCGATAGGAAAATATGGGTATGATAACTAGCATCACTAAGAGTACAAGTTCAATATAACAAAACTAAGTAAACTAACAGAATTAAGACTTAATTGCTAATGCAAGCAATGCTACCTTTTATTATGCAGTATACTCCTATATTGCTTTTTGAGGTATATCATGCCAATGTTTCACTCGTAGTTCTACTGCCAAGTTTAATTAATTACTGTTCTGAGCAAAGCTGGCAAAGAGAATTCTAGACTTAATTTACCACTTAAAATAACTGAGTGAATTCAACATATTGGCCAACTCATTAGCAAAACTTCTGTCCTATAACTGACATACACTGCATGTGCAAATAAATTTAGTATGAAATAATCAAAGTATCATGGTGTGCCAGATTTAAAGCTTTAAATCCCCTTCTTTAACACTATATATTAACAAAGTGCAAGTAAACATACAACAACAAAATCACAGTTTTAATGAACTGCATCAAGACCTTTCTAAAAGAAAAGGAACAGACCATTAGCAATTAGTTTGTAATTGCATGTCTCCATGTCATCTTAATGAGAGCAGATAATAATTTTTTGTTCTGCCTATTAGTTTCTCAGCATGATTGATTTTGGTTTATACTACTTCAAGATAACTCAGTACTACCTCCTTCAGATTGCTTATAATTTAGTTCTTTAATTACAGTACGTTGCTCCAGCAAGTAGCAATCTCAAGACAACTAATCATCATACTATAGTCATATTACATTAAAGTACATATTGAAGGAATGCTGTGATTTTTCTGGTATTTTGTTGAATATTACGACAGTTCCCATTAAATAAATAACAACACAGAATAATAACTGTGAAGTGCTACTAAAGACGGATGGCATAATTATAACTAAACTTTTACTTGTTTTTGGTTTGCTCACATACTATACACTGTAGAGTGGTCAGGTTGCCCTTAAAAATGAAGCTGTAGGAAGCTGTGGGTAAGTAATGAATTCTCTAAAGAGTTAAAAGTTACTGGAGACTATTTAGTTAAGTGAATGCGGTTTCAAACTTGACTTAAATTTTAGATGCTAGAAGCAGTAAAGGTGATACTGGATGAATATAGATAAGGATTCTGGCAACCAAATTTTTTGTTTTAATAAAATTAACCTAGCAGATTACCACAACTCACGAGAGACCACCCCTCCTACATATTTGTGTGCTTTAATTGGAGCTCCACCAAATACTGCTTACCAGAAAATTCTATATTTTATCTTTGTTCAGCAATGAGTGTACTGTACAATATTATACAAAATGAGCATCCAAGCTCAGGACAGCACCAAAATAGTTCAAAAATCTGGGGGGAGTGGGAGCAGAAACAAACCACCACCAAACAGTAAACATTCAACCAGTGAACACAAGTTCAGCAGAAACGATGCTGAGAACATGGGATATAGTATACAGTAAGCATAACAATTCTGTGCAGCTCAGAAGGGTGAATGCTGCATGTGCATGCATTTCTCTGTGCCCATATGGGAAAAGAAAAGTGCAGTTTTGAAAGGGATGAAATTTACTTCTTCAGCCCCTTGCAGGAGTCATTCATTGCTGCTTGTAGCACAGTTTTCACTCACATAAAATACCGAGGAGTTCTACCAAAAGTGGGTGACATGAGTAGAGGAACCAGTTTGGCTGCTTGAGGTCTCCCCTTGACAATATCACTTAAGCAGCAAAAGATAATGCAGGTGGGAACAAGTTACAGGGCTTCTCTGTGCAGCAAATGCTAAGGGAGAGTGTTGAAAGATGCACTCACAAGGGAAGCCTACAGAACCACGGTTCCCACAGGCCTGAGCAAGAGCTAGTTGAATCAGTTAACAGAAGCAAATCTGTATTTTGATAATGCTAACACAGATCATGGGAAGCTATTTTCATTGCCCTTTGTCTTCCTTGTAAAACCCAGGTCAAAGAAGGAATAGGAAATTCCTGGAATTCAATCTAAACTCCGTCAAAACAAAACAATAATTTTTTGATACAGTGGAGCTAGTATTTAACCTTATGAATTGGAAAATGTAGTGTTTACTTTCCTCTACATTCCTTCTCTCTGGAGGAGCAAAATAATGTCCAAGGAGAACACCCTTGATTTCTGTTACATCTGTTTACCGTAGTGCTAGCAGTTAGGTGTGATTTAGCCCACTGTAAACAATATTATAAGATTAGATCTCACTTATTAAAAACAGCATTTAAACTCTCTGTGCACTTTAGTGATAAGATCTGTACTGGAGAACTGCATGTATTACATTTAAGCAGATAAATCAGAAATTATTTAGAACAAAGCACTGCAGAACTACCTGTGAAAAACAGAACCTGGAGCAGTGTCAGCATTCTGATGTAAAGGAAGAAAAGCAACCATATACACTCCAATGACGACCTAAATATACGTGTAAGTGATGTTATATAGGAATGAGAGTTCAATTAGAACAAAATGTTCTTATAGACAGACTTACTTGTAATACTGAAAAGTTTTGTAAAGCAGTAGCAAAAAACTTCAGTGTCACACAAAGAATTACTACAAGCAATCGAAACCTGTGCAAATTATCTTCATGAATAGCACTGAAGAGTTATCTTGGCATTCATCAAAAAAGGGAAAGGGTAAGAAATCTGTCCTGCTGGTAGAGAGAAGGAAAATTATCTGCTAGACATTCCTTTCAGTTCCCAATTACATTCTGCTCCAAACTTCATTGCTATGTAATAAATAGAGTCCACATTTGAAATTCTCACCTCTTACAAACAGCAATAACAATGATTTAGCTCTAAGTGTGCTCTTCATCACAGCCCTTTATAAAGACTTCTGAGTAACACGATCCTCTTGATATAATTATGGAAACTAACACACAAATGAGGTGACTTGCCCAAGGTCATGCAGCACTTTGATGACAAAGATGAAGACAGGGATACAGATAGCACTCATTTCTTCAATTCTTCTCACCCAACAGGAATATCAGACTCTGCTTCAGATTAAGTTTAGTTATGACAAACCCGTATTGACGTGCCACAAACAAATCGTTTTATCGCTCAGTGCATATATCTGTGTATTTGGATCCAAAAAGTCTAACTCTTTAATGGCAGAGTTTATGTTGCTTTAACACATCTGATGGCACCTTATCCAGTGTGTAGCAGGAATGCCAATTTTTTCTGTAGCACACAAAAACAGTGTATTTTCCTGAAAGCATGTGACAACGAAAAATAAGTTTTGCTTGTCAAGTAAAACCTTTGACATTATTACTATGACTTTATTATGAGACAGCCTGCTGTATCATTCAACAAAGGACATGGTTTTTTGTAGAACAACTAATAGTAAATTATGCTTTCATGTTAACCAAGTCACCAGCAATTCTATTCAGTATATAATGAATTTACATTCTAGGAGATAAAAACATTCAGAGCAAATGGACAAGGCTCAGAAAACTATTTTAAAAGCAGTTTCTATCGTGGCGAGTGGAAAGGATAGATACAAGAAGACAATGCTGACTTTCTTAGCTAAGAGACTTAAAGACAAGCAGGCTTCACTGACAGCTGAGGAAAGTATTCTCCACTGCATCTTTCAAACCATTAGAAAACATTGCTGTGTGCTTTTAAGCTCACTCCTTGTTTCACTGAGCTCCAGGGACACATGCAATTGTGACATACTATGCAATTACAAATCTATGTGTGGAACAGGTAAGAGGTTGAGATCCTTTGTACTTGGTACAGTAGAAACAAGACACCAAGGTTGTCTTCTCCACAAAGAGTGCACAATCTAAGCATAAAATGAGACAAAAGACAGACTGGAAATTATGAGAATTGTTTCCAGCAGTGCTAAGTAAAATAAGAGTGCTCAAATTATGTATCTTCTATTAAATTGCTGTAAGATATTTTCTGCATTTCCCTGACTACAGTTGGGAAATCAATCTCCAGTGATGTTTTTCTCTCATGCCATCTTATGAGGCTTGACATGTCCAGCAAGACAAAGCATGACACCCATGGCACCCAAAGCTGCTTGCTGATTCTGCCTTGTTACAAGACTTGGCCTGTTGCTAGTAGCAAAAATCCTCTTTCCCACAGGGCACTCACTGCCCCTTACAGCACTGGCTTCCATGGGTGTCTGTGATATGCTGAATGTAACATATTGCCCACTTCTTCCCCGCTTCTGAGGTCTGGGCTGAGCCAGGCACAATTACCTTGCTGCAGTGTATAGAAAGAGCGAAGTGACAGGCCTCCCCATGCTTCTCCAAGTGAAGGGCCTAGTTAAGGTGGATAATAACCACTGAGAACCTTCTCTATGAGCTAAGAATCATGTTTGTCCCACACACAGACAGTAAAACTTCTAAAGTATTTGGGGACTTCTGGAGCTGGAAAGCACTAAAGTGTCAAGTCTTATAGCCTTCACCCAGCCACAACTGCCATTAGTGATAGCTTTGAGAAGACATTTTCCTAAATAAAAAGAACAATATTTTTTTTTCATAATAAATGCATATAATTTTAATTTATGGTCAGGTCAATAGGAACTTGCAAAAAATCCCTAGAAAAGAAAAATCTGTTCAGAGCCTAAGATAAAATAGCAGTATTGCAAGGTAAAACAAATACTTGCTTTCATAAACTGAATAGTTAGATATTTTGGAAGCCTCACTCAAATTAATCAAATTCAAGTGCCACAGAATTTGTGGTAAGCATAGTGTGGAGATTGGCCTAGTTGTCTATAGGACTCCCACCATCAGTACCTAGGTTGGAACGTAATACTACCATAGATTTAAAAGCAAACAATAAAGACAACAGCATATTTTACCATCAGCTGAATCCTTATATATCTCAGTACATGAAAAAAAATGAGGCCCATGCATGACATAGATTATGATTCTATAATTGAATATATTCTTAGAGTATTGGTCTCTACATGGAATGAGACCTGTGTCTCATGTTTTTTCACTGATGAAGCTACCTGTGGCTATTGCCTTACTTAAAAATTGTATGCAAGATCTCGCACTGTTTGCATTGCAAAACAGTGATTAAATCAAAGCCCTTTGTTCTACTACCCTTTTCCACAAAGGTAAACATGCCCATCCTCCATCAAAATAGTTCTCCATCCAGCATTAATAATTATATAATTTATAACAACAGAAAGAAAATTTTAGTTACTGAAATACTGGACCCAAAATAAGTAGGAATTTATAGCCTATTTCACTAAAACCTTGAACTGTCAGTGAGCAGAACATGACTCAGCTAACAGCTGAACCAAAACCACAGTCGAATATCCAGGGCCCATCTTTTTCTTTTTGCTATGAAATCATGAACAAAGATTAATGCTGAAGCAAACGGACTGATGAGAAAAGAGAGAACAAGTTCTGGATCCACAGTAACTCTATAGGAAGCATTCTGCCAGCAGCCTCCTTTCAAAGGGCTTCAACTAAACAGTGTCCTCCAGTTTTTACTGAATAAGCAATGGAAAGGCTACTGACAGAAGAACAAACTTAGTTTTAAGGTATTGAAAATTTTTTTTACATGGGTTCTAAACAGAACATGTACAACAAATACAAAGCCATACAAAAAACCTGCTTGGTTTAACGTTTCATTACAAACTGGGAACCTAGCCCATATTCACTGAAAGGTTCACATACTTTTTGTATGTACTTGGGCCAAGCTACTTTATGGTTTCACATCAAAACCAGCCAGAATTTGTGGGTTTTGCATGGCTTGCAGTGTGAAACTGGGTGAAACCAGGATTTTGCTTGGAGTTCTGGGATCCAGCTGAATCCAAACACAAAGCAAAATTCAATGAACATAAAGGCAAGTAGATTAAAGGGTTGGTTTTTTTTAAAAAAATGTATTAAACCACTCAATTTTGCACAGCTATGAAGAGCACCTCTTTTTCAGATCATTCAACACTAATCAAATATCAAGGACAGCGTTCAGAAGTCTTGTGGTCTTTGAAAAATCTGCATTCATTAAGCTCTGAAACAGCTTAGTTGAAACTGGTGCAAGCAAATTTTGTGGAAACACTATTTAAGTTGTAGTCTAACTTCCACAGACTTTGCTTAAATTGCTTGGAAAAGAACTGAAGCTGAATAATATATGGATTTTTTTACAGGTAACTGGGAATATTTCTTAACCCCCCTGCCCTGATCAAAATAGAAGTTTCTGAAGTTAGCTAAGATGATATAACTTCTTCTTAGAGGCAAAACATGAGTACAAGAACGTTAAGACTAAAACATGATTAAAAGGAAGTGACAGACTTTGATTCTCTAGTCCTTAGCACCTTGCATAGACACTTATACCTATTAAGAAAGGACTGTAAAATGGCAGTCCAATTTTAAAAAAACAAAGGGGCAGGACTTTTTAGAATTTTACCAGCAGAGAACATTGATGCAAGATTCAGGATAGGAAAGACTTGGTTTCATGTTCACAAGCTCATGTTTCAAATTCTGGTACGTTACAAAGAAGCATTCTAAAACCATTTCATGGATACAGGAAGAGGAATAGTAGTTTACAAAATTAAAAATGTAACAGATTTGATCCAACCAATTGGGAAAAAAATCCAAAACAGCATTACTACTGAGACTGCAGAAAAATAATAGATCTCAGACTGAGTTTACATGCAAAATGTGAATATATACCAAAGAGCAGTACATAACTCCTCTGTCAAGTTAAAAGAATTGTGGTATAAAGGGAACAGAAGTGATATGTTCTAGGTTAATTACTAACTCTAGGTTTTCACTCTAAGAAATATCTTCTGAATTAACTGAGGTTAAATTTAGGCTGTTAATCCATCTTAAAACCAAACTCCTAACCCACGTAAAAAATTGAAAGTGTTTATTTTCTCATGTTTTTCAATCTGCATTAAAAAGTCAACTATGATTTGGTTGCTATCAGTGTTCATACCTGTATCTAAGAGGTAAGTACTGGATAAGGAGAGAACAGTTTGAAGCATATCTAGACAAATTAGATGTTTTCAGAGTGACTGGGCATGAGAGATTTAATTTTAAAGCACTGTACAAAACTGCCAATGAAATCTCAGAGCCATTAGTAGTTCTCTTTTAAAAGTCACGGCAAACAGGAAAGGTCACAGGAAAGGTCAGAGAAAAGAAGGACACAGAAATGTAGACCAATTGGCTTAAGTTCAATATTCAGAAAAACACTGGAATAATTTAAACAAACTATTGATAAACAATAAGCCGGTGAAAGCTAACATTCAGAACAGATCTGTCAATAATAAATCATATGTTTCTACTCTAGTTTTCTTCTAAAATTAGGCAGCATGGATAGAGAAGTCACCAAAAATGTTAAAGTTTAACCTTCTCTTTATTTTGACTGATTCTCATTGCATTCTCATAAGCAGGTTATAGAAAAAATGTTTTATTTTAAACTTCTGTAAAAACAGCAGAGCTGTCTGACAAACTAAACTTAGAGAATGATTATTGTGGACCTTGTCCCAAATGGAAGGATGCACACACGTGCTGCAATTCAGTGGGTGTTTTCTACATATTGAAGGGAGGGGGTGGGGGGAAAGGTTGACAGTGACACTGCCAGGAATTAAAAGACAAAAAAAGAATTTAAAATGATAGTGACAAATTAGTAAAACCAAAACTCACTAAGGTAAGTGAAAATTCCATTAGGCAGAAATAAAGTGTACAAGGAATGGGCAACTCCGAGGAGCTGGTACTTCCATATGAAATGGAATAGGCTTATAATTCATCACAAAACCTGAACATAACTATATTGTAGCATTTTGAATAAGTATAAACATAATATCCATATCCAAGAACGGTACAATAGCCTGCAAGACTTGTGAGGCAATCAATCCTTCTTTCTCTACCTAGAACTAGTAAAAATTCAGTTGACGGACTGTGTCCAGCTTGAGATAGAAAATTAGCGCCTAACTGGAAAGACTTATCAGTAAAGATTAAGTAGGTTGAAAATGTTTGAATGGAGATTGTAGGATCTCTGCCACTGAAAGTCTTAGCATTCAAGACAAACTATTCCCCCTTAAGAATTATAGAGAGTGCTACTCTGTATTGGAACAGGGTGAGATAAGAACTCCAGTCTGCCACGTGGAGTTAAGAATGCAACTCTCACTCTTCATTGTGGTGAAGATCATGCAACATCCCCCCCCTCTCCACTTTAAACATAGCACGAAGACAGTCAGTCCAGCCAATACTTGGCCAGTCTTGAGTGAAGAAAATAGGCAAGAAAATAATGTTTTTCACTGGAAACTACTATAATTAGATGTAATCATAACTGCCTTGGAACTAGAATTGTATAGATTCATTTTCTTGTCTTTGATCCAGATACATAGCATAACATTACTAATTCCTCAAGACTTGTGAGGTTATGTATTTAGTACTACTAGCCAATAATTAATTACAATCACCAGTGCACTTGATGACAATGGGATTTCTCAAATTTGCAAGTTAATTATTCAAAATATTGTTGTGCCTTCATTTAAATTGATTGTAGGTGAGTTACGAAGAGAGGGAAAAAATATCACTTTATTTGCCTGGAAAGCAGAGGGAGAGAGAGAGAAGTGGGGATAAAAGGAATAAAGGAATAAAAAATATCCTTAAGATTAATCGAAACTATTTTGTTTATACCTGACTCAGAAAACAGGAATCAGCACAAGATTGATGGCATGCCAAGTAATTAATTTACATTGAGGTTAAATTAATGGCCCTTCTTGAACAATTGGACCTGGCAGGCATTCTTGAAAAGTAAATACAGGATCAAGCAAAGAAACACTTAGAGAGCCATAGGAGTGCAGTATCTGTCCAACAAAGGTACCTGTGGCTTAAAAGCATGATGTCTGCTAATGCCACTGAGCACAAGAAATTTCCAAGTTCAAGAGTTTACTAGCAAGCTTTGAAAGATATGGTAACTGTTAAAAAAAGAGACAGTTTAATCTACTATAGAAATGGTGAAAGGTGCTTAACTTACAAGAGCAAGATATAATATTTGTGTTTAAGGAGAGACTCTCATACTATAAGGCCAGGCACTATTAAAATACATGGATGGATGGATGATTGTGCATTAGCAAAGGCTGTTGTATCTGAAGAGACTTATGTAGAAAATATGCTGTATCAAAGACTGCACTTCAGCCAGTCAAAAATCTCTACAACTTGTCCACTGTGGCTCCTAAAAAAAGTCACTCATTTTACCAACAACACCTTTCACTACTTACAGGGGTAGATATTACCAGCCGGAGAATAAAAAAAATATATAAAAGGACAACAACAACAAAACAGAACTGGCTTATGAATCTTCCCAATATAATTATTTTCAACAGCATCTTATTCTTTCATTCAGCAAGAAGCACTTCTTAAATCTTCTGCTTATATAGTCTGGCACAAGAATATAGTTTTCTTTATCCACAGTGGTTAAAACAAAAAAAAGAGACAAGTTAGCTAGTTGTCCTAGTTTCAGCTAGGAAAGAGTAAATTTTCTTTCTAGTGATTGCTGTGAAAGGAATATCAATAATACCTATTGTTTTTAGTTGTTGCTAAGTGATACAATATTAAGGACTTTTTCAGCTCTCCATAGAAGAACAGATAGAATGACAGAACGGCCAATGAAATATTCTGTACCACAGACATCATGGTTAGTATATACATGGGGTTTGGCCAGAGGGGCAAGAATCCATGATCACTGCTTGGGACGGTGCCAATTCACTGGGTAGTGAGAGTGACCTTTTTCATTATTATTATTATTTGCCTTTTCTGTCATTGTTTCTATTAAACTGTCTTTATCTCAGCCCGCGAGGGGCTTTTTCCTCCCTTCCTCTCTTTTTGTTTTTTCTCTTCCCATCCTTCTTGGGGGAAGGGGGCTGGGGTGTGGGTGAAGGGAGAGGCAAGAGAGCGGCTGCATGGTTCTAGTTGCTGGCGAGGGTTAAATCATGACGCTAGTATTTCTGTAGAGTTGCCACCGTTTTAAGGATTTACAGATGAGACAGAATCAGCATCAAGATCTAGTTTAAACTTGTACGCAGTCTTATATAATAACATAACAATATTCAAATCCTGAAAATAGAATGGATGTATTTGAAGTTGCACACAAAACTACCTCGTGATCTAATTCACCTTCCCAAATGCCTTTGCATGAGTAGTCTTGAAGTTCTCTGAATGAAATAGCAGCACATTGACACGACCGATCTGACTGAGTCATTTTGGTCATCTAAACGGGTTTTGACAAGTTCCCTTAACAACAGATGTCAAGGAATCCAAGTATCCATGAAATAACAGAGAAGGTCCATGCATTGACAATTACTTGGCTAAAACTCAGAGAACAGGGAATAAATTAGCCATAGTGGACAAAAGAAGAAAAGCTATACTTTTCATAAATTACTTTTGGGGTGGGAAGAGGCTGAAGAGGAAGATGCCAGTTAGTAAGAATATTAAGCTATTTTGAGTACCAAATATAGCATGAAAAGCTGCAGAAAAGCCTTACAGGATACAGTGATTAGGCAGCTAAATTCAATGCTAGCAACTCTATATTGGATATGCTTTATATAAAGCTATCCTAATCCTACTCATAAAATAATGGGATCTAAGATGAGCATTGTCCCTAAGGAAATTAAATATTAAGGTTATAATTGACTGTTCTCTGAAAATTTCAGCTTCCTGTTTAATAGCAATCAATAGCAAGCTGAAGATACGAATAATGGTTACAAACAGAGAAATAAAATGTGAGTACCATTCTGCAATTCATGGTTTGCCCAGTTTAAATACACTGCACAAGTCAGCGGCTACATTTCTTGGAAAAATGATATAGAATTGAAAAAGCACAATAACATATGGAGCTTTTTTAATGACTAAGGATACAAAAAGCCACATGACTAACATGCAGACAAATGCAAGACTAAGAGGCATCAAAAAAACCCCAGCTGGTGCAAGATTCAGAGCTGACAAAAAAAGGTAGTTCATCACACGGTGCTTAAGTTAAATTGAAGTATTCCTAATTGGGAACAATTTCTATATTGTACAGTATACATAAAAGGGATCTACTAGCTTTAGATCATTTCCTGTAGTACTGGTTTGTGCGCCATGCGCTTCTGTGTCCCATGAGGTACCTTTCACCCCTGTCTATGCTTTGTTCCCCATTTAGATGGCATCCTCTACAATGCTAGCAAATGTCAAAATCAAGCTCTTTAAGTCAGGGCTTACACAAGCTTGCTATAGACTAGCTCTCTGTAGCCTGGATACATGTCACAAGCACTTTCCTGTATACCAATTGGATCATATTCTGAGAGAACATTTCCATGGCACTTTGCCTATGAACAGTTTGGCCCATTGATTTTTGCTTACAGGAACATCCATATTCCAAAGAATATGGCTATGATGAAAATCATATTCCATCTGCTTTCTCATCAAAAAAAAAAAGAGGGAGGGGGATATGAACACATGGCTTGTTGACCACCCCTTGCTGCCACCCATGTATTGAGAGGATGTACTCAGCAACCTCTGCAGAATGAAAGAAAGGTATTTCTGGTGAAATACTGTGATCAGTTTGCTAAGTACTGTATACTCTGAAAAATCAAAATTCACTTCTAAACTCTATAGATTGAGAGACATTCTGACTGATATATATTATGGGAAGATTGGGTCATTGGGAAAAATGTTTCCAACGATAAAAATGAGAATATGGGTCATTTTGCACTATTGTGCAGCTCTGTTTTTACAATTTCACTTCAAGGTTATCAGACAAGGAAAACAAGAAAAGCACTTAGATTTCTTCTTCCCATCTCCTGAAGTACAAGTAAATCAAATTCCTTATATCAGCCCAAAGAACTGAAGGCTACAGAAGTCTGTGGAGACAAAAAGCCAGTTCTCAGCTCTTTCCTCCTCCAGTGGAAAGAACAATAGTGCAGCTTCTTCCATAAAAGGTAAAGACACTAAAATGCTTTACTGGGACATGATCACGAATCTCTGCAGAAGCAGAAATTTAGTCTGTCCTTGAACACCTCCGTAGCCAAAGTTTAGCACATTTCAAACATGAAGAGTGCACAGAGCCAGCCTACATGCAGTGGTTGTTCATAGCACTGACCAGCTTCTACAAATGCCATTTCTACAGAACAGAATGTGAGTAAGGATGAAAATAGTGAGTTTGTTTCTCTCTCCATCCATTAAAGCATATCATCAATATAAGCAGTTAAGATCTCTTCCCTTTGTTTGCTTCTACAATAGGTTCTAAACATTTTTTGGTTTTTCGCTAAGTAAGCAAGGACTGTAAGAATTTTCATGCAACAAACCACAAATTCCACAATGCACATTCACACTTGACTTGCCTCACTGCCAGATCCAATAAACTGATAAATTGGGGGAGGGGGGAAGGCAGAAAATGACATTCAATCTCTCCACTACACTTATTCCAGCAAGGGACTTTTCAGGTCCGCACCTACAGACAGTTTCACTTCACAAGTCTGAGTGGTCAAAGAGTAGGAAGAGCAAGAGCCTCTATGAGGACTAAAACAAGCACAGATGAACGTCATTATAGTCTTATAATCATGTAATGATGAAGCAGCACTCCAGAGATATGCAATTCTTCTTTCACATTCAGGCAATCTGAAAGTTCTGTGTAATTGCTACTGAGCTGCTTCTTTTAAACACAGTTGTGAAAGAACTTGGTCATACTGCACATTTGCCTTGAGTGTTTCAGTAGCATCAATTCTCTCACATATTATCTTCCTTAAAATTAAAGCACAAGCAAACGGTTATGGATTTGGGCCCTTCATTTTTTAGATAATAGATCTAGAGTGCAGCAACGTTTCCACTTACTTTCTTTTTTTTTTTGTTTGGTTTTCTTTTTTTTTTTATTGTATCATTTCAAGCAATTATCCAAAATCAGAGGCTGCACCATCTGGAAGGCAGTTTGCTTAACTGGTGCTCTCTTGCCTGTGGCACTCATGTATCATGTGTTTTGTGATAAGTGTTCACAATTGGATTTTATGTGCATAGTACCTAGGAGGATTGTTTTACACTTGTATCATTTAAGTTTGTAAGGTCTATGGAACAAAGGCCAGCCTGATTAATTCCAAATTCCTTATGCAACACAGGTTAGTCTTAATGTCCCAAATTCTGCAAAGAAATCCATGTCCAAAACGTTCTTCTTTCTTTCTTGCCTGTGTTAGAATCTAATGGTAGTTCTATAAAATAGGTAGACTAGGTAGGTAGAATAAAAAGATTTACAGTAGTAAATATCCTCATTTAGATCAAGGGAGTTCCCCCCATGCTATAGATCTATACTTCTAACTATATCTAATAGATCTAAATAGATCCCTAGATTCGTATCTAGTATGTATTTAGTCATAAAACAGATAACCTTGTATCTTTGGGCTCTAGTTATTGGTATTATTAGTTCACCCAAATATTTTTAAGCCTCAGTGTCTAGGGCACTGGAGTGAACTCATCCCAAGCGAGCTGGTACCACCTGAAGACAGTGCAGTTCTGGATTTTGAGGAAAAAGGGCACACTTCCTCCTACATTTCAGTGTTATGCTTGACAAAATTTGCAGACAAAAAAAAAAAATCTAGAAAAGAAATTACAATGATCCTTTCCACAAAGTTCAAACAACCAGCCTTGTCTCTAACGTGTAAACCGTTGGTCATATATCTTCCTTGAGCTTTTGCTACCAAAACAATTATTAAGTAACACAACATTACTAGAAGTATAATTCTGGTTTGTAGAGTCAGTTGGAAAATTTAGAGGTATGTTTTTACTGGTGTTTTCCAGTTCAATATTTTATTGAGAAGGCTTGATTCTGATGAGGTTCCTCAGGAAAAAAAAAAGTCAGCAGAATCCTGCTTTGCTTTTTTTCCACTTGCTTGCTGGGCTCCTTAGCAGCTGCATTCCTCCAGTCTGCAGCTCCATGCCAAAGGCTGTCACAGGGTTGGGCTTCCAGTATCCAACACTGCAAAGGCAGCTGGCTCGGTCACGCTGGGGTTTCAGTCCTTATGTTCCAGCATTTTTAGCTTTCATTACCGATACATGCCTCAATGAATGTTCAGGCTTAAGGCACAATTGTGACTCTTTGAACATTTTCACTAAAGTGGGTGAAAAGAAATGTGATCTAGTCACATGGCAGTCCAGCAGGCAGAAAAGCATATTTTGTAACAACAAAAACTGAGAATGTAAAAAAACATTGACTGTTGTCCTATCTCATGATTCAGTAATAATTTTTTCCAGGCATAGTGAATCATTGTATAGATTCCTCCTGGAGCAATGGAGACCCATATGCCATACTGCTACTCTCCAAGATGGTCAGACCCCAAATAAGCTCCAGAGACATCTCAGCTATACCCTAGCCTTTCGGTCTTGGGAGGAAAAAAAAAATATAAAAAAAACCAAATCAACCCAAAACTAACCAACCAAAAAGTCCCCATAAACCAAACACTACACTAAAAAGAAAAATTTACATTACAGAATCACAGAATCGTCATGGTTGGAAAGGACCTCTGAGACCACCAAGTCCAACCATACACACACAAAAAAGCCCCCTTACAATCTAGGCCACTAGAGCATGCACTGAAGTGCCATGTCTACACATTTCTTAAATACCTCAAGGGATAGTGACTCCACCACCTCCCTGGGCAGGCTGTTCCAGTGCCTGACCATCCTCTCAGTAAAGTAATTCTTCCCAATATCTATTCTAAACCTCCCCTGCCGCAACTTCAGACCATTTCCTCTGGTCCTGTCATTATTCACTTGGGAGAACAGGCCAACACCCACCTCTCTACAGCCTCCTTTCAGGTAGTTGTAGAGGGCAATGAGGTCCCCCCTCAGCTTCCTCTTCTCCAAATTAAACATGCCCAGTTCCCTCAGCCTCTCCTCATATGACTTGTTCTCTGGACTTCAGGTTGTCAGGAAACCAAATTCAAACTTCACTTTTATGCAACAGCCTCCCCTGTTACAGTAATCTTTTCTTTATTGCTATGCTCTCTATCTGTTTCTCCTTTACATCCATGATGCCGCCTACACACATTTTCTTGCTTTCTTCTATGCCTTTCCTTATGCATGGATCATTTCTTCAGGAACATCACAGTTGCTTCTTCACTGTTCTTTTGCCCCAGTTCTCCCATCTGGCCCATCCCTTGTCCTCAGAGACCGTCTCTTTCATTCCAGTTCTCTAGCTGAGAGTTGCTTTTCCTAGACAATCATCTAGAAAGTTAAAGAAGTTTCCAATACATGATCCACAAATGTACTTTGGTACCGTGCTGCTAAATGCTGGAAGGCACACAGGATCCGCTAGGCAGCCTTTGCTGACTCACACAAGGTTCTAGCGCTGGCACAGAAAAGCTCCCTCCTATGAAAATTTAGGACACCTACGCATATTGAAACACACTAACACATTCCATTTAGGCCCCTCAAAATCATCATGCTAATAAGGTGTTCTCTGTTTTCCTTTTTCTTAGACATCGAATTCCAGCTGTTCAGAACATAAAAGGTGCCCCTTACAGTCTTTAGGGAACTGCTACCAATAGTTTGCCAATGACTCACCTTGTTCCCTGCAAACATACACAAGTACATAAAATATAAAGAATAATCCTTGAGTAATGATGGATTTTTCATTTGTAGTACTACAATTCTGTGTTCTCTGTTCCACATATTTATCTATTGATCTCCCTCAAAGTCTCTTTAAGATAATATTTTATCTGCTGATTTCTCTACCAAGTATGTTTTACTATTTGGGTACTGAAGTAATAAAAGAAATAAGCTTATTCACTTCATACTACAAAGCTTGGACTTCACACTACTTGTAAACATTTCTTCAGTTCACCTACTTACAATGTAGCAAAGGCGAAGTTAAAAATCAATTGTATCATGATTTCTCAGCTTTTCTGCGCTATTCTCAGAAGTGCTTGATGTTCCCATAAATGTATTGGTCCTTTAAGTATTCTACTCTATAACTTGACAATCACAAAACCAATGTACTTCACAGGTCCTTTTCACAACATCTTTACTCAACATTCCCATCCTTTCATAAAACTTCTTATAAACATTAAGCATCCATGAAGGACCTAATAAAACCCTTTCAACTTAAAAGCACAAAGGTCAACACATTTTCAAAAAGCCACGGTGTCCAGCTCTGTCAGTGTGATGACTGTGGAGTTTGACTAAAACTGGAACCTAAGCACTAAAGCACCTTTTTTTTTTTTTTTTTCTTTCTCTAATACTCCCAACTCTGATGGTTTAATGACTATTTCAATGTACTTTTGTCTTTTTCCATTTAGGGAGACTAAGACAAACAGGTACCTGGACCTGCAATGCACTTCGATGAAATCAGGTAACCCTGGTCTTCAGACAACAACTATGAATAGTTGACAACAGTACAATTCTTTTCCCTGTGCACATCTTGTCAGCATATTTCCTAGCACTGACAGCTTGGAAACTCAGATTATTCAACTCCAGAGAAGAGAATTCCCTATTCTGGTCCAAATGGATTAGTATTAAATTAAATTCACTTTGTCTCCAGTATAACATGCATTATTCATATCAACACCATCTAGTTCAATATTATTTTACAAAACTCTTGTAACACTTGAGCCCCAAACTCTACAGATAAGGAGCATCCTACTGTGAATATGTTGAAACGTATCCACTGCTCAAACAACAGTCTCTAACATGATAAAAATAGCACAGCTGTATCTGTTAGGTCTGTCTTACTGTTTCTGCAGTCTTAAAGGGCCATTCACTGCATTTTTCCTTTCCCTGCAGTAACTTGTATAACTCAGGACTACTAATCCAGTGTTCTGCAAAGATACCTCAAACCAGGACACCCGGTCAACTGACTATCTAGACATATACAAATGAAGTGGGAGAGTGAGGAATACGACTTTGACTCATGCCTTTGGCTCAAAAGGTATTCTGTTGAAAACAGTTATGAAAACATTGCAGGCAATAGATGTATTAATGTAATATTACATTTATACCATGTAAAAAAATATAAGCATAAGATATAATAAACTTGAGAATTTTCAACATCCTGAAGCAACAAGCAAGGGAATACCAGTATACAGAAAACTATTTGAAAAATTATGTAAAGTATAATAAGAAAAATATTTAACAGCCTATGTGATCTTTGATACGCTATGAAAAGAAAATGTGCTGTAATTTATTTACTGTACTTACTGTTAAAAGAACACAAATAGGTTTAGGATGTTTTAGCAATTACAGTTCAAAAAGAAGTTTAGATTTTAATATTCAAGGAGGTACATTTGGGAAAAAGACAATGCACAGGAAGTGACTTAGGAAGGTTATGGCTAACACAATATGCTTTTTCTATAGTTACTTTCCTTCAAGATAATTTTTTAAATCAAAAATTATTTTAAATTATGCCATTACTCTTAGGTTTATGTGCCCATGGCTTTTTAGATTTTGTTTGCTTCTTCTTTGCAAAACTTTTACTTCCAGAATTCTTTTGGTAAGGGAGGGGCTTTGTTCATAAAATTTGAGACAAGTTTTCACATAAGTGTCGAAGAGCGGGTCTTATGCTTTTAGAAAGGTTTTGTTTTATTTTAAAGTCCTGAATTTTCATTTCATAGGGGAAGGTTTACAGCAATTCACTCAGAAACATTACCACTCAAAAGCTAGAATCCTATGCACAGGATAGAAATAAGGAGATAACCTTAAAATACCAAAATTCTAATGAAAGGAAGTCTAAAGAAAGGATCTTAGACGTCAGCAGATTAAATTTAAAAATGCAGTTAGGAAGGGCAAAAAAAGAATTTGAGGAGCAACTAGATACAGGGATCAAAATTAGTTCTAAATCCTTCTTCAAACACCTCAGAAAGAGCGAGCCTGCTGAAGTGTCTATAATGCCAATTCATATTCATTGTATAAAGACAGTACTGTGGAAGGACAAGATTACTGCAAAGAAGCTAAGTGAATTCTTTGAATTGGTTCTCTAAAGAAGAAACTGTGGAGGTCCTAACTTGGGAACTCTTCTGTAGAAGAGAGTATACACAGAGCAAATAAAGGGTAGCACACCACCAGAGCCAGACAGTACTCGCTGGGGGAGCTTTAACAGAACTCAACTAACAAAATACCAAAACTATTTATATAGCATGAGCTTATATGTATGTAAACCTATCAGTATAGAAATACAGACAACAGCAGGGATGGAGGGGTTGCTAAGCTCATAATTAACCTGAATTTTGACTAGGTGGACTTCAGTGTACATTCCGTTTTAGGGAATTCTCACTGGCAACTTTCTCTAGGATCCTCACACAGCAGGAGTAGCACATCTCAGCTTTTCTTTCCAGCCAGCTCCTATGGATTGCCCTAATCTTTCCCCTGTTTACTCAGCTCTCCACAACTTCTTTCTCCTGGAAAAGCAGCAGAATGGTGCCAGAGCTGCTCACTCCTTGTTCCCTGACTTTAACTCCTCATCACATTGCACACTTTGATAGCTGCACCCACATACATGAACACAGTACAAGGCCCTTCTGCACCAAACATTAATATTGCAGAAAACTGTAATCCCTTAGTCTTTCTATTCCAGTCTTGACATTCTTCCAAAGCTATGTTAAAAGACATTTTGTTATATCAGAAATCCCTCATCTCTGTTTTCTTTCAGCTGTCCTGTGCATATACTATATGCCAGACAACATTTTAATTATTAACGAAGCACTAATTGCTGTATTTCTTTTTAAACAAGTACTAGAACATAGCCCTGCTACAACTATAGGAATGACGTATGAATTGCAAACACAATTCTCAGTGTGGATGGTCATAGCTACTAGATTATTGATAGAAAAAAATATATGCATACATAGCACAAAATGTAGAAAGCGTCAGTGCAAAATTGTCCTTTAAATCATATACCTGATTTTAAGCAATAAATTTTGAGAAAATTTTTTAGTGTTCAGTAGTCTTCTAAGTGTAAAGTTTTTTTAAGAGTTTTAAATTATGAATAATATAACCCTAATAGTGAATATTTCTCATTAGGAAGAAATAAAAACAATTTTCTTGCTTCTTCAACAGTTATAAAAGAATTGCACTCACCCAGTAGAGGAAGGAAAAATCAAATCCTAGGATAAGTGGCCTTTCAAATAATTATAGCATCTGCATAGTCTGTACTTTGAGATTTGACAGCAAGGAGATAATCAAGGACAGTTATTTGTTGTACACAAAATTGCAAACTTAAGGTCCCCAAGTAGAACAAAGCATCCTGAAATTGCAGAATCACAAATATGAAAAGAAAACAAGCAGGGCAAGGTAAATACAAATTTTACGCACACACAAATTATTAGCCTCTTCGGTCCCACACTTTACAAATATTGCAGAACACTATAATGCATTATCCTTCAGATTGCAGCCTTGGTATTCTTCCAAAGGTTGACAAAAATTCTTTTATTACTTCATCATTTCTTTAGCATTCTTTGCTTTCAGTTATCCTCTGCTTAATCTATATTGCCAACCACCGGTGGTTTAATCCCAGTTGGCAGCCAGCACCACACAGCCCCTTGCACAGTTCTCCCTTGTTCCCCAGTAGGGCAGGAAGAAGAGGGATAAAAGGAGGGGAAAGGGAAAAGAAAAAAACCTTGTGGGTTGAGATAAAGATAGTTTAATAGAAACAATAATAGAAAAGGAAAATAACAACAATAACAACAATAGTAATAATGACACAAGTCACTCTCCCCTCCTGGTGAATTGGCACTGTCCAGAGCAGTGATCGCAGATTCCCGCCCCTCAGCCAACCCCCATTTATATACTGAGCGTGACATCTATGGCATGGGACAGTCCATTGGCCATTCTGTTGTTCTGTCTAGGCTCCTCCTCAGGTTCTATGGGAGGCTGAAAGGAAGTCCTTGAAAAATATAAACATCACCAGGCAATAACTAAACCAATATGCTACTTTCATACCAAGCCTGAAACACAGCAACTACTAGAAAGAAAATCAATTCTGTCCCAGCTAAAACCAGAACAACCACTTAAATTAATTACAATTTTCTTGCATGTCTCTTAGAGGTTTTACAGGGGGGGAAAAAAAAAAACAACAAATCAAAACAAAACACAAACCACCTATTTGCATTACACTACACACAGTTGCATATTAAACAGGGCTGGTCAATACATTGTCCAGCCGTGCCTTGCACCTGACCAGCACAGTCTGTCCTGCCTTCTCATTAAACTGTATTTCTAACTTTTCCTGGGTGAAGGACTCTGTTCTGTGGGCCTGTGTGTGCCTGTGCCTATCAGGAATACATGCACAGCTTTGCTGTTGGCTCAAACTGGTGACACATTGCCATGGGAGCCTTGCCTCTGACAAGCTATGAGGTTCTGCAACCCCTAGGAGAATCATGTCAGGCCATGAAACTACCATTAAAGTCCAGCTATTTATACTTTTTAGTATAAAAAGGTAAATAGTTGTATTTATTTTTACCAACAATGGTCACAGTTCCTGGAAAAGGCTGTATTTCAGACATTAATTTAAATATTGCTATATTATATGAAAAACTTTAAGTATCCTTCATTAAGAAGGCATCATACACATGTAAATCTCACAATTGCTACTTTGAATTAAATATGGATGCTCCAGGAAATGCTATGCTGGAAGAAATATACTAATTTTCTCTTTGCTGTGGGATTTGGATTTCATTGGGGGCGGGGTGAGGGAAGTATTTCAATAAGGAGAAAGGACTTACCACATCCATGAAATATACCTAATACATATATGGTTATAGTTTGTATTTTTTTCAAATCAGCTCTGTATCAGGAGTACATTTGTAGTAAAACTTTAATAATATCCTTCACTGTTTTGCACATGCACTGCTCAGTTTAAAATGTTGCCTTCACTGATAGCTGCTTTCCAAGCAGCTGGAGTCCACATCAGAGTCCATGAAAAGTAGAAAAATATACTTCCTAATTTATTATCTTTAGCTTCACTGAAAGATTGTAAGACAAATTAGATTTTCCAATTACCTTCAGGGAAAGCAGTGACATTTTCTGTTATCCTTTAAGTACTTAGAGTAGATGAAGAACAGAGAAGTCAATAATCAGTAGTAGTTATGCCATCTGATATCTAATTATCAGTGCAGTATTTAGAAGTACTATGCTACTCTGTTTTCTAAATTTTCTCTGTAATGGAAGATTTTATGGGCTTTTAAATTTTAGGGGGTTGCCATTAAGAAGAAAAGAAGAGTACTTCCTGAAATTACATAAAATTTTCTGCATTTTAAAGTACTGAGACACAGATCTAAAACACTGATTATTTTCCTAAGAAGAATTGGGTGGGACCTCCTGAACCATCTACCCTCCTGTTTTCTACAGAATTTACTAATTCTGTTTTGAACATGGTAGAACAACTCTCCCCAAAAATTCCTTTTTGATTTCTCCTTGGAGTGAATTAAGGAAAAAAAAAAAAAAACAAAAACAAAACAAACAAACAAAAAAA
>KZ505678.1:1094514-1106616 GCA_002844005.1 Limosa lapponica baueri | reverse complement strand
AAACACTAAGACCTTGAATCCCACAGAGCCTGGCTGGCTATAAAGTAAATATTTTCACAAATTCAGACACTAGAGTCTTCTAAAAGTGCAATTTTCCCCAGCATTAGAAGAAAAGTTAGTCCTGTGTCTCTCAATGCAGGACAAGATTGAATGTGTTTTCTCTCTTAGACTTGAGACATTGTTGGTAGCAACAGCAGGAAAAATAAAACAGAGTACTTAGAGTGGAAAAGGCTGAGACAGAAACATTGTTTGAAAACGCTTCACGATAATTTTGAAATGTACTGATATTATAGTCATATATTAGAGTTACATTGTAACATTCAGTTCTGAATGCATCAACTTCACAGTGATTTTTGTGTAATTAGGAAGCTTTAGGAAGTTTATTAACTAGGGATATAGTCACTCAGTATTAAATGTTTTCCTAAACTCTTAATTTAATTATTTCACCAGGCTGCCAAGTAACAAGGTACTACAGCAAGATTTATTATTTAGATACATAAAGTTAAGTCATCCTGACTTCTCAGTACATACCTGTAAAAGGTAAAACAATAATAACCTTTGATTTTCATATAGCACCTTCTAATACCTTACAAACACTGATTTATTACTTTTCTAAACACTGTAAAGAAAGTTACATTCATAGTAACAAGTGGAAATGCTTCCCATCCTGAGTTGTACACAAAATTGGGTTAAGTTTCATCTCAGAGTTGAACGTAGCTTTCAGAACTCAAAAATCACTTATCTAATTCATCAAACTGATAATCTTCCTTCCATGACAATGTTTTTTTTCTCAGCTTGTACACAATGCCACGTTCGAAGTATGAAAAAATGTTTAAATTGAAGCAGAATTTCTAAGGGGACCAAAACTTACAGCATCATCCTTGCATTAGCAAGTAGTATCACATTCAATAGATGACAATCACCTGCAATACAGATTTTGACCTGCCAATAATAACCACCAATATCTAAGAAACTAAATACATGACTGCCGTTTGTTTACTTCTTGTCACAGATAAACTCTATCAACTTATTCTACAGCAAGTGAGGAAAATCTTGGTCCCCACTAGACCACCTGCCTGACATCTCCTCACAGTAGAAAACAATTTATTCAGAGGAATCTGCTGCACAAAGGTAGGCTGCTCTTAGCTATGGCAGAAAATCCAGAGGTTCTAACACTTCCCATTTCTTTCCTTTCTCTTACTACATAGTTCTATAATATAAGGAGGAATGTACCAAGAAAAAAGTTAACGAAGTATTTCTGTTTCTAATCCATCCAAGATCTGAAGGGACTGTGACACTTTTTCCAGTCCTGGGTTGCACCAGACACATTCAGAAAGAGAGCCTCTCATTACCTCAGGAATTACCCATGGTCAAAATATTAATGTGAAGGAGCAACAATTCTTTCTGAGATCACTTAGTGCCATTTACAGTGATGTTTAATGGCAAGTGTGTTTTAACTCGATTCAATTTGAATATTCATTAGGAGGTATTTACATTGTTCATACCTTGAATATTTTTTCCATTTCTACTTTGTAATGATCATATCATGAACTCTGGCTAGATGCCTAACAAAGTGAATGATATAGATGGCAAAGGCAAATCTGTCTGTTTCCAGCTCTGTGAAGCACATATTAGAACGTGGAAGGGGAGATCAATTTAGTTTAAGCAATCTGTATGCAGTGGGCATCAGCAGCAAGATCAGAGTGCCACAGCCAGTTTTGTTGGCTAAGGATTATCAGACTGTATATCCTGTATCAGGAAACATACCAAATAAATCCTCATGCTGATTAAAGAAATATGCCACCAGACTCAGAATTCCTGTTTCTAGCTGCTGACTCTTCCACAGAGTCAGTCTTAAAGACGTATGTAGCAGCTTTTTGATCTGCCTAAGCTTGTTTGCATCTCAGAATTTGCATGAGAATGGAAAGCAAAGAGCAGCCATTCTTCGACAACTACATCTTAGAGCATTAAGATCATCTTTTAAGTCACACTGCAAACTGTTCAGCTTACTTGCACAAAGAATTACAACAAAAGTATGAGAAAATAAGAAGAACAGTGTTCCATAAATGGATACTTTGTATCTTCACTATTTAGCTGGTATTAGTGTAGCTTTGTTACTAATTACCTATTAAAAATATACTGGGACTATGTGATTTTGGTAACTTTGCAGAAGTCATTAATTAAACTACAAGGATTAAAAAAAAAGATGATTTATTGCTTTCAATTAATGGCCTGACAGCTATAGACTATCACACCCCTGGCATTCACAAGTACGCTGGGTCTGTTACCAAGTTCTATAGCAGCCTGAGTTCAAAGAGAGATCCTGGACTGGATCAGAACATGTTTTTTCTAGGCACTAGACTGTACGTATTTATAGCAGATAAGTAGTTTTTTTTTGAAAGTGCAGAGGGTTCCTTCTAATAAACTCACCTAATACTAAGATAAAACAACATCTTGGACCCTTACCCTTCACTTCTTGGGAAATCAGTGCCCATGTAGAAGAATAGCTGCTTCTTGTAAAACAAATTAAACAGAAAAAAAAGTATTTCCGTTCCTATGTATGTGCAGAATTCAGATGTAAGAAACACAGTCTGACCAGGTCTGAGGTCTGACACTCTGAAAATGGGGTCATGACAATCAAAAGCATGAGTTTTCTTCATCTTTGTAGCTGAAAGCTACACTGTTTATATTCACTGTGTGCCTTTATTTGACACTTTGTTTTTGCTGCTAATGGAGGTGGTTATGCTGCAGACTACAGTTCTAGAACCAAAATAAATATATTTATGCTCTACATTTTAAATTTTCCTCATCAGAATCAGGGCATTCTGGCACAGAACATCTGACATTCAGTTACCACATAGGTACTCCTTACCCTGGACTTTGTCCAGGGAACATTGCAGGGGATGGGGGAGCAAGACATGAGGCAGAGTGCCTGCACCTTTTGTTTTCTTGCTTTAATATATAGGATGACATAAATTTCAGAGTTCTTTCCTTACCATGCCTAAACAGCAATGCTTATAGGCATTTATTATTAATAGTTGTGAATAACAGCAATAGCAATATGCATTGCAACACAGAGATATAAACAGAATGCAGCCAGTGTCATCTGCAAACTATGTTTAAAGATTGCAAATTATGTGAATAAGTTAAAAGCTGAAGTGAGCTGATGGAGCAGATATTAAGAGATTTATGCTACCTTGTTCTAAAAACACTAAAAAAAATGTTTTCCTGGTAATAACTATATTACAGGTTTCTATCACTAGCCACTTTACAACCTTCTTCATGTGATATATTTTTATTTTTAATCTGGATCATTTTTTATGATTTTATTTTTACAGTGATATTATGTTACCCCCAAGTCATTAGCAACTCTTCAAACAAAACACAAAATAAAACTTCAAATGCAAACAGTTATACATTTGAAAAGGGAGACACACAAGAAAATACATGAAAACAATTTGAATCTTTGCCACTGTATCAGTTTTCCATGGGATGTTTTCTGATGCAGAGATGATCGGCAACTCTGTGTTAGGGCTTAGGACAGACTAACGAGCCCACAAAACTGAAGTCCTCCCTGTCATGAAGAAATGCTTGTCTGTAATCATGAAGACATTCACAGTGATATAAGAACTCCCTCCACATTGTATCGTGTACTTGTCGTTAAAGTAGCATGTTTGATATATCCACTTAAAAACTGTTTTATATCTTATTCTCATCTCTGCACTATACAGTGTTTAAACTACCTTCTGTTTGATGTTACAGAGCTCCGGTAAAAATATGCATCGGGTTTTCATGAAACTATTTGCCAGTTCTCTAAAAGTGGTCTAAAAGTCACCACCTTAAAGCATCTGAAAACATTTCTAAGTAATTATACCTAGTGTCAACAATAAAAATATCACCTATGAAATTTTGTTTAGTTCAGAAATTAAGATCTATTTCTCACCAGTTAAGAATGAGAAACTGTAGCTGTTAGCCAAGTGATAAAGGCAAGTGTGGGAGGAGGAACTGTCTCAATTCACAAGCCATATTCCCTGGTGGTTCTGAGAGAGACACTGAATTTTCAATAACAGCAAACATAATCATATCATCTTAAGTTGCACAAAATCAATCCCTTCCTCATATATCAAATTTCATTCTCCTGTGGAGCAGTACTGAAATGGAGGGCGGCACGATAAAATAAAACCATAGTATTCTTCCCGTAGCACTAACACTTTCTATTCTAAAGTCTGTTAGAAAGACAAATAGCAAAAATCTTTTCTCTCTGCCCCACTGGCATCATAATTGGGGTCCATGAGGGAACCTATTATAACTCTGATTCTCCAGGCTGGCTCCTTTCCTGATAAAACCTAAAGCAGCTGCTTTGACGCCTTTGCAGTGGCCTTTGTGTTCTTAGATTGCTATGAATCAGCTTAATTAAGGAGAATTACATTTACATCACTAGAGAAATATTACACATTTTCATGTGGTAGTCCTTAACAAAAATACAGCTGTCATTCCTCTACCCCAATTACTCTTTAATATAGCACTCAACAGTTACTTTTAAACTAATGAAAATTGCTAATTAAGAAATGCTCATATTTAGCTAAGATTGTATCAGTTCTGAAAGATCTGATTTTTTTATTGTCTTTCCCATTTTCAATACTCTCAGTGTATCCTCACCAGGTCCATCCAGAAACAGGAGGTCTGATAACAACATTAGAAGGAGATCTACGATGGTGTTAAATGGAGAGCAAGAAGTTTTTGCTTTCCATACCATGTTTTCAATATTATATTTAGATGGCAAGTTTTCTATCCAGCATATGACTTTCTTCATTCTAGACATTTTTCACCCACTCAGTAGTATCTGATTTTCTACAGTAAGCATATCTATCCATGACAGTGATATTACCCATTTTAATATAATGACATGGTTTGAAATTAAAAGATGCTGTCACCTGATAAAGGCAAAAAATGGCGATAGGAAAACATATCTTCTGCACTATGAAGACACAAAACATCTAACTTTTTGTTCATGATCAACAAAATAGTAAAAAAAAGAATCAGTTTCAGGAAGGAAATTTAAAAAAAGATAATTGGTCAAAGGTAGTAAAGGAAGTTTAATGGGGTCCATTTCCCTCTTACCTGTACCCTGCATAGGTATGTTATACACATATGTAATTTTATTACAAAAATTGATACTATGAAGAATCACATCATTACAGATGACTGACTTTCCAGAGACAGACTGTAGAATAAACCTGAATAGAAATAGCTAACAGATTTATCAAATAGACATTGAGAAAGGAAGATAAAAGTTAAGAAAACAGCAATGAAAGTTATCCATAAACACATCCAGAGCAGGAATAGTTATAGAGAACAACACTGGGGCTAGAAAGAGTGGATGTAAACTGCCTATCAAAAGAAGATTTCTAACCGTCAAAAAGTCAGGTTTAGGAGCAGGCCTCCATTCACGGTACTGGGTGCAGGGGGTGGGTGGGAGGAGACACAAACATTTACCATTTTAACTAAAAGCCGATGTGATAGGGTGCAACTGTGGTCTGAAACCCACGGTCTCCTGCAGCTCTTATAGCACTTCTGTGTACTCAAATACTATTGAAATGTATGACTGAAGTTTTCTACTCTTTTCTGAAGCACTCACTGACCTGGCAAGCATTTAATAATAGAAATAAAACCTTTTCCCTATTTTGTAGTTGCCCTGTATCTGAAAAAATATTACTATTGCATTACCAATTCAATCTTTTTAATGCATCATTACTCCCTTCTTCTAATAGTATTCTAACAGCCTAACTTGATGAAACAGAAATGGTTAGACCAGGCACTTTCATTTATAAAAGCTATTGCATGAAATCAAAACAGAAAAAGATGAGGCAGTGAATGGTATAAGGAATACAAGGAATTATATGCTAGAATGTCCTACTAATTTCTTTTTGTTCATATGCACTTCTTATTAGAAGGTCAGCATTGAAATTTACTTCCTAACACACATTTTTTCCTTTCTACAGCAATGTTTTCTTTGTCTTTTTGTAAAAAACAGTTCCATTTCAAACAGGATTTCAGAAATATAGTTGGAAAGATTAGATATTTTCAGCAAAATTACTCACAAGATATTTCCCTCATTTGAAACTCTATTTAATACTATATGAAAGGTATCTAACGGACAATAAGCATTATGTTTCCTTCATAATCCACTGCTACTCTGCTTCAAGCATGCATAGGGAAAACAGCTGTAGTAAGAGAATACTTTGGTTTACATACTTACTATAGCTAGGACCAAAAAGATGTTAATTATTAATACACGGTAAAATATAGACCACTGTGATAACTACAAGGGTAAGAAGTATCTATATTATTTATAAGATATTAAGAAAAACTTCACACCTGAAATGCAAAAAAATACCTGACAATAGTAATTAGTCCCCCTTTTTTTCAAATCTACGAATTCTGGTCAATAAAACCAAATTTTTTTTCATTTTTTCTTTAAATTTAGACTTAATATAGATTGAAATGAAATCTTAAAGACTAAAGATGAGAAATCCATTTAACTCACAAGTGGTCTTTAGACAAAAGCAACTTTCATTTCAGAGCCTACATCGTGACTAGTTAAGAAATAAAATATTTTCATGCACAGACGGATCATATCTCACAGCAAATACTTTGATATGTTCTGTTCATATAAATGCACACATAGATTAAATTCTTTTGACCAGAGGTACCTGTTGCAGCTGTGCCTATGGGCATATATCATTTCAAAAGCCATTGTCATTGTCAGGAAGTTCTCTCTTCACCATAATGCTTATCTACTAACTAAGAAACAACTGTTTCTTTTTGAGATAATTTGTGGAAGTCCAATTTAAGCAAAGACTATAGAGCAACTCATTAAAACCAGACCCTGAACCTGGATATCTATCCTCCTCATTAATTTCTTTAAAACAAAATAGATCAAATATAGATGCTTCACAATTTTTGGAAATAGCAACATTTTTTTCAACAGTCACAGAGGCCACTTGAGTCAAAGAACACAATTATACTACAGGTTAACTACATTAAATTAAACAGTCTAACTCACAACTATGCACTTTCCTTCCATTATGAAAAACAGGGTGAATGCTCTTCATTCAACTAGGTACATGAAAGTTCATCTTTCACCCGGTATTGACTAATACGTAAAGAAGAAATCCAGAATGCTAAAAGCAGACTTACACAGGAACATGTTTTGACAGACATTTAAAGAATGCCTTCAAATAATTGTTCTTATTAACTACTGTAGGAGGAATCTTTGTCACTAAGATCAAAATCTTTTCTGTCCTTTGAAATGATGGAGTGACTGCTCAATAGTCTTCAACAGAAAACCATTAAGATACCATCTGCCTTGTTAATACTTTCCCTTCGCATTGATATAACATCTATAGGACTGGAACAGAGCCACAAACAATCCTTAAAGGCTCTAAAGGAATTCACTACACCTAGTTTCGTATGTGCTTGGACCTCTGTACTCTTCAGCCCTCCCATTAACACACTCCCAGACCTCTCATTTGCTCTTTTCCACTGGTACGCATCTGTGAGAAACAGAGTGAGAAGCCCTGGAGTAAACCCAAGAGCAGTGATCAAGGTAATGTCCCTGAACTCTAGGACATACAGATACTAATGTGTCTTCAGGAAAGATGGCATGACATCATTCTGAATGAGACCCATCCCAGAGTCTTGCCTTGTTTGACATCAACTACGTTATCAGGAGCCTGTATAGGCATGGTTAGCCATCCGCACTGTTTTAAACATAATTACGTTGAAACAGATTGGACATACATGCATGAAGTGGTATGCTCTAGAAGAATGGTGTTTCAGTAGTCTCAACACTATAAATTTACATACTTACTGCCAGTACTACATAGATGAACTCACAAAATAAAAACCTTTTGAAAATACAATTTGAGAATGCCTTGTCATGTTTAGACACTGGTTATAGCTCCTTTGTTATCACATATAACAGAATAGAATATATTTGTTTAAATGCAATAAAATACCAACACTGTTTAATTGATTAGTGGAAAGAGGTAGTTATAGAGTGTTGTAATTTTTTTCCATATTAAAACTGATTCATTTTAGGCTTATCAATAAGCCAATATTTAAAGTATAGGTATGTAGTTTAGTGCAGAATGATAGAGAACTTTCATGCATATGCAACAGCATAGCTATTAAAATTCCAGGAAAGTCCATACGGCCTGCATAAATAATTCTCAATGCAATAGCTTTGAGAGGAAAATTAAGTGCATTGTTTTCTCCTTTCACTTTTTTTTAATGCAGCATGCCATGGAAGAAACAATGAGATTCCCTGGACTGTAAAATGCTTCTTCTGTTTTTTATATATCACAGAAGCAATTTCACAACAGAAATTAGGTTGGCAACACAGTTGTTCTTGGTTTTAAGGGAACAAAAAAATATATCCTAAGGGAACTTGGCACTCTCCTTTTTTTTCTTTGAAGCATATCTGACAGCATATGAATATATAAGGGAACTTAAAGTTATCCATAAAAACTTATGAGAGACAAAACGCATCCTAGCTTTGGGAAGCTTTTAGCTTTTCTTTTTTACGGTCTTCCCCTACTTTATAATCACATCTACAATGCATCTTCTAGAATAACTGAAGTTGTAGCCCCATTTTTTCCACTCCAGTTAGAAAACTATATTTTATAAATAACTATGAAGGTAAGAGGGATGTGATCTACTAGATCTGATTTTTTCCATTTCAGACTAATAAAAGCCTATGAATGACCATTACCGAAATAAATGAGAAAAAATATTGTGTGGTGGAGAAAAACTATAAATGATTACCGTAGTTGCACCCTGAATCTAATGGGCACTACAATATGCTACAATGGGCTTTGTTTTTCTAAAAAGATCAATCCTTAGCTTCTTCTTAAGCATAACAAAGCTGAAGGGTCATATCTGGAAGCACAAGAACCCATCTAGCTTTGTAGGGCATCAGTACCATCAGCAAAGTAACTTCCATGTTCATCTCTCTAATCTGTTGTTCACTAATCCAATGCATGAGCATTCTGACAATGAAAGTTCAGATAATGTATCAAAAACTTCATAAGAAACCTGAAACACCTTTTATAACCAACATCACACACTGTTTATTACTGGATGATTCAACCTGAAATGTGCATGAAACAGAGATAGGTTCAGATCCCTTATTCTTAGACACTGTCTGATGTGAGGTGATCTAGGATGAAAAACTTTAAATCAGAGATTTGAACCATATTGTTCTAGACCACAGGGCAGCACTCGGAACTATGTGTAATAAAACCTCAGAAATATTCTCTGTGTTGTTCTCTGTGACAATGCAGAATGAAAAACTTCCAAACTATGAAGACTTCCGAGTTACACTTCTCAACCATCAGTCAGCCCTAAGCATAAGTGAAACATATGTTTCAATAACTAGCATAACAAACACAGTAGATAGCTACAAAGTTGCTCTAACACATGGATTTATTAAATAATGAAAATGAAATGGTGCATACTTAGGTTCTGTTTTTCAAGCCAAAGAAAAATGAGAAGAAAAATAAGCACATAAGATCCCAAATAAGTCGAGTGTAATGATGTGTATTTAACTGTAGCATTTAATACCCTTCCTAAAATAATTCAAATTGTAAGCAAACCCCACTAAGATGGCTCCAACAAAACAGTTTCTCTCATTTTCTATAGAAGTTTCCATATGAGCTATGTTCTAATATGTTGCATAGAAACTTCTGACAACTGCCATAATGCAGAGTAATTAGAATAATTTAGGTTCCAAGATTTATGAATTTAACTTAGTATTAAAGAAAAATTATTCTGCTGCCAGGACAGGAAAGAGCACTTCATGGAACAAAAACAATACAAAAGCCCCCTCTCTCATTCATTTTCTGTTTCCATTTATGAGACTACTTTTCAAAAAGTGCAGCCATGATACTGCATGTTACTGGATTTCAAATAACCCTCAACACAGGCTTTCTGAAAGGTTTGAGCTCTTCAAACTTCAAGCTCAATTAACTTCACTGAATTGGTTATTGTAAATAGGCCAAGATAGCTGGAATTACTTTTCTTTCATTTTCAGCAAGCAGTGGGATCTCCCATCTTCCTGCTTTTAAGTATTTTTTGACATTTCTGAAAGTGTGGCTAGTGAATGAAACAGTAACAGGTCATCTCTTGGTAACAGACCGAGCTTGCAGCTGAGCGAACCTTACCGCATTCATCGCACTATTGTAAGTCCCAGCTAAGGTCCAAAAACACAGACTGGAAGGTTCACAGTTCAAGGAAGGTTCTGAATGAGTTGGGTTATTAATGCCATGCTGCTGCAGTACCTACATAATCTAGAATAAATCTCATCTCCAGCCTGCACTGGCTAACAGAACTTTTGGTTTATCTGTTCCCATTTTGCCATAGTTCCTGTGGTTCATAACATAAACAAGTCCTTAAAAAAAAAAAAAAGGAAAAAAAAAAATCAATCTATTGAAATAATGTTGCTCACTACAGACTGAAAGGAAATCAGATTAAATAAGATTAATTGTATAATTGTATCAGTGGGAGGTTTTTGTGCTGAGAACTATTTTGAATCACCCTGGTCTACTAAGGAATTCAAGTTTCAATATTTAATCTTTTATATAACACAAAATATTTTCCCTCTTTTTGTGGAAAAGCTGAAACTTTTTTTTTTTTTGGAAGTTACTGATTTCTCACAACAATAAAGCCTCTAAATCCTGATTTTCATTTCTTCTCTGACAAGGTAAGAAGGCCTTAAAATGGGCACAAATTCAATTTATCAAAATATCTGAATAAGAAGCCTCAGTGCAGTTTATTGTTACAGTATCAAGTACAAGTGTTGAGATGCTTACCAGCTTCTGTGGGGCACACAGAGATATTTAATCTTAGTAAGTTCAGATAATATGACATTTTGGGACTTTCAAAACTTGACAGTAACTGAAAAAGTGCTTTGGAGACATAGATTTTTGACTTGGTGAGCCTGTTCTACATAAACCATTTATGTACCTATAAGGGGAAAAAAAAAATAAAAAAACCCAACAACCCAAAAATGCAGCTTTATTCTTCGAAATGTCTGAAGAGACAACATATCAAGCTTATACTAGAACACTAGTAATTTCCCTTCCCCCTCCCCTCCGCCTCCGCCTTTTTAACTAGAATAATTTAACTAGAATAATTCTTCTCTTTTCAGATGCAATAAACTGTATCAGGAGCAATGTAATGCAAAAAATACAGCAAAATAATCCACATCAGTTTTCTTCCTACATTGTAAAACTGGAAGTAAATATTCTGCTTCATTTTTGCAGAGCCAAGAATTCTTTTCTAACTTCCTGCTCCTCTCATTCAATTCTAATTTTATTCTCTCCTTTGTGCTCAACTATCAACAAAACCCTCTTACTATTTATTAGCTCTAAGAAACGTCATTTTAAAAATTAATTTTGGTTTAGCAGACTCTCCGTTTTCAGGAAGATACTATTGGTTTTAATATAATGGAAATTTTGCTCATTACCTATATTGCAATCTGAATTGGTATTTTTTGCAACAGAAAACAATATTATGTTTGACTAGTATTCCTGCTGGTCAGATATTTCCAATAATTGCCATACATCGGTTCCGATTTCCAACATTTTGCCCACTCACTTAATTGTGACCAGAAACGTGAGGGCTCTATTTCTGCTTCTGGGTGCGATTCAGGAGATAATGCTGGTACACCACTGCATGCTTACTCACCACAAAGAAATAAATGAGAGGTGAAATGCTAGTGGGAAGAAGTAGCTGATAGAACAGTTGCAGGCTTCATTCACACTCCTCCTGAAAGTGTAACTACTTGCACCTTATGCTCTTCTTTGATTTACAATTTTAACTTGCTCCCAGCAGTTAAGTCACTGTAACTGCTGTTTCACATATGCACCTGCAATCTGTTGACTCAACATCTTCTAGATTCTTCCAGAAATAACACATAAATTATGTTCTTTACTAGCATGGCTTCACAGGACCTGACACTTAATAAAGCCTTCTATATTTTCCCCTCTCACATTGAGCTGTACTTC
This sequence comes from Limosa lapponica baueri, assembly GCA_002844005.1. Classification (NCBI taxonomy): domain Eukaryota; kingdom Metazoa; phylum Chordata; class Aves; order Charadriiformes; family Scolopacidae; genus Limosa; species Limosa lapponica. The sequence goes on along the minus strand of KZ505678.1, from coordinate 1,094,545 downwards.
CTTCTAAGCAAAACAAGTATGAAAGGAACAA
>KZ505678.1:1067461-1094489 GCA_002844005.1 Limosa lapponica baueri | reverse complement strand
TTTTTTTTTTTACCAAGAATAAAATGTGGAATAGGAATAGAACCTTCCTATATAAATCTTTCTTGTGCAATCTGTATTTTCTCATTAAAATAGTCTGTTTCACACTTTTGACAAATTTTAAATGCCATTTGAAAAAAAAAACCATAACTAAGCATCCCTTAGCAGTAGCAAGATCTTTCAGATCTGAACCTCATGCTTTGAACATACTATATTTTACAGTGCTTTTTAGTTTAAGAACAGTACAAATGAGGAGCAGATTGGTGAGAATTAATTAATTTTAAATATGAAATTGACTTGTTTCAGTTAGAAATTTTAGTCTTTAATGTTATATGGCACAAAAATAAACAGTGATTGCTTTTTTCCTTCAAAACTTTCACCATTAAATATTCTTAACAGAGCTTAGGGACTGATGGTTCAGCTGCCAGTATCATAATACAGATGCACATTTCTGTGTTCTGCAATTCTTGATATTCTGTAATTTCCAGGAGTAAAATTACTGTGAAAGCTTCTACATTGAGAAGCAACCTTGCAGAGCCCCAAAATACAGTGGTGCATTTATCAATTGGCTTGCAAATCAACACAAACATCTCATTACGACCAGTTGCTAGGTTCCTCCCCTCCCCAGTTCTCTTCCCTTTAAAAATAGTTTTAAAACTTAAATTAAAAAATTACAAGCTGCTGTACAAATGCTGAAATTTCTTAGAAAAGTAAAAAGCTGACACCTGGTATGCAAGTTACCAAAACAATTAGACATACTTTGACAAACAGCTCTTTCTGCTCTCAGTCTGCTTATTTTCTCTGATCATCAGGAAAAGTAAAAAATGTTTTTTGACATTTCAGTAGTGCAAATGTTATGGGAAAGTTTAAAAGGGTGAGATATTTTAGATCAATGCAGAAAAGAGTTAGCATGTGGTTATATTTCTACTAAACATGTTTTACTTCATTCCTTCAGTCACTTATTAAGGATTTGGATTTTAATTTTAAATTATACAATTCTTTTTTGATATTATACTTTTTTTCTAATTTAAGGATGAACAGTAGTATTCATGGGGTCTCTTGATCAGTTATTCTGAGAGAACTGATTTTGGCACCATGGCAGGAAGAGTAAGACAACGCATCAGTTGTTTCAAAGACAGATATGTTTTCCAAGACATGAATCACAGAGGAGAAGGAAAAACTATTTTTGCTTGATGAAGCCAAGTGCAGAACCAACAGCTCAAAACTTAGGTGTCAATAAACTCAACGCAATTTAAATGGCATGCATTCAGGTGTTCTAGGGGTTTTAATTTTTTTTAATTTTTTTGTCTTTTCCTCACTAGCCCCTCTCTCCCAGAAAGGCAATCAAATATCATGTGTTCACCTGTAACTGAACAAAGTACAAAAACTACTTTTTCCAAGCTCTTTCTGTTCTGAGACAAGACTACTGCCAATTTACATTTTGGGCAACTTGCATGACACTTTGTTCACTCTCAACAGTGTGGATTCAGAAGCAAAACTTAACATTTCTAACAGTAATTCTTTAGATCTGGCCTGAAGTCAAGCATCAGGAAGACAAGCTCTCTCTGACCAGAGCAAAAATCTGTTGCACATAATGAGATAGTACTCAATTTTAACACTGATATTCTGAAAACCATAAAAGGCTTTGCAGTACACAGTATAACTAATGAGTCTTACTTTTAGCATATTTAGTTAAGAAACAGTCCCATGGTCCCTTACAAAAACCGTTCTTCAGCTTTTTCATCCTTGTTAAAACACTCAAAAAGCCCTCTGACTTTATGAGATCTCTGCAGGGTATCATGGGAAAATCTAAATTGAGAACTCAGCCTTTAGGGATAAGTGTGCAGGACATGAGGCATCTGAAGTAATTCACATGAGATACTTGGTAGTAACTTCTCAGTTTCCTTTCGACTGGTGGGAGCAGAAGACGGAAAGGGAGAGAAGCACAAGAAAAAATTCTGTATCTGTTTTTTCAAAAATTTTCAAGTGGAAAATAGTGACTTTAAAAAACTATGTAGTTCAGTTAAAAGACCAACTTTCTATTGCAAAGCATTCTGGCAAAATAATATCCAGCCATTTCTGAATGTATTTGAAACTGCTTTCTATTTAGTACTTGATATTTACTTCATTACAGTAAACTGTTATATTAAACTGTAATCTTACATTATATTAAAACCACATCTGTTAAGCAGCTGTTTTTATAGATGTAATTCTGAAGATGCATAAATGAAAAAATAAGAAAATGCAATAAAAAAAAGAACAAATTACTGTAAGGCTACTCTTATAGTCAAATTGATAATCAGCTCTCCTGAAATGAGCACAATTTTTATCTCTGGCAGCAAGGGACAGTTGAAATAGATCTCTTACCCACAGCCATATAATCAAGTGGTCTAGCCAAAAGCATATTCAATATCTCATGACACTACAGAAAATAAAATAAGACTAAAATAAAATAATAAAAAGATTGAACTTCTATTTCTCTTAAAGAAGGCGAGTACTGCTTCCAGGCTCATGCCAGCGAAGTCCACAAGTCATACATCAGGAGTACCAGTTGTACACACCAAAAAAATCCAGCAAACATTCCCTTTCCACCACATCATTGGTGCTACCCTCAAGAACCAGACCTCACCTAGCAGACAAATGAAAGTTGCCAAAAAGTTATTTCAGCAGTGTTCCTTTATCTGCAGTTTGAAGCATCCACATTAAGGTTTCTATATTCAATCATACATACTTTTATGGCGTAAAAGGTATGATTAACAACAAAGCCTCAATAGCTAATGACTTAGAACAATTTTTTCCACTGTTTATTCCACTGTATTAACAGAAAGTTGCTATTGGCTATAGTTTTCAAAAAACATCCTAATCCAAACAGAACTAGGAACATATGTGCTCCCATCTGATTTTAAGATGTGTTCTGTGTTATGTCTCCTAGAGCTTATGTGACAAATAGAATCAGGTAAACCAGCAAATATTGGAGAGTGTGCTAAACACACAAAACCAAAACAGAAAAAAAAAAACTAAACAAACAGGCTATTGTGCAATACTTTGACATATTATTGAGTCACACTGTTTACCTAGGTAGACCAAATACCAAAGACCAAATATCCCTACCAATTTGCTCATATCAATAGGCAAAGTGATGTGAGCTTCCTTCAGGTTTAGAAATTCAGTAACCTCTTCAGCAACAGTGCCAAAGTACTGGTACTAAAGCCCTGGGCTTAGTTCCCACAGAGCCGGGAGCAATAACAGCAGCCCAGCCTCTTGCTGAGCTGCGAGTGCACCTTGGCTGCTTGAGAAGAGCTGCCAGAGAGATGAGGAGGACTTTTTTTTTTTTTTTTTTTTTTTTTTTTTTTTTTTTAAGTCTAGTGCTTCCTCACCTCCTCACTACAATTGCCAGCAAAAGGTGACAAATTACAAGACTGGATGGCTAGTCTAGCTAGAAGCCACGCTAGACCACCCACAGCCCTGCCTGAGCCAACCCAGCAGCTGTCCGTGTCACAATGCTGGATCACACCTACAAGGAGAAAGCAGCATGTGCCAGCCAGTAAATTAATGGAAACAACGTAGTGTTATTGAGGGGCAACAGCAGGGAACTGCTTTACTTAACTACACATCAGGGAAGAGCAATCAGCATCCAACTGACGTTTTACGGGCCAGATTTCCAGTTTGGTTTTGACGGGACTCCCCCTTCCTTTTTCTTCATCTTATTCCCATGTACATATTTGAAATCTTGCAGTTATGACAAAGTAATGGGCAGTCACAGCCAAGTCCAACGCAGCAGTGAAACACCTTGGAATTTCAAGGTCTTACATGCGTGTATAAGCACTCAAGACCCCCCACACATTGGAAATTTCTGAAATCTTTTTACGCATTTAAAAATCTACCCATGCATTAATACCTTGTACAACGCTTCTTTGGTGGATCTGGCAGCTACTCTTTTCTGCCCAAACCCATTTGGTATCCAGAAACTTGGAAATCCTTACCTACATCTCCTGAAGGGCCTAATTATCTAGCCAGGCTCTGAGCTTACCTAGCATAAAAAGTTCAAACCAAAACATGCTGGAAAATGAGGTAGTGACCACCTTCAGATAATCTAGGCAAAAAGTACAAGTCTGAAATTCTAGATTTCTTCAGCACGTGGAGATAAACCAGCTTTTCCCATAATCCCAAGGAATGACCCAACTGTGAAACTATGGGGTATTTCTTTCATTGAAACTGGTCTGCCAGGCATTCAGCAGTATAAAACTCAGGAGACCAGAATGGCAGGTAAGAGGGATCCTCATACCACTGCCTGGCAGCCAGCAGGGAGAAGAAAGCCCATGTTCCATGTTCCCAGGCTAGTTTGCATGTCTTACATTGCACTGTAGGTAGAAATAGAGAAAAATAAAAGTATATACAGATGAAAATAGAAATAATCCACAGAACATTAACTTGAACCACAGGACTCTGCCTTTTTTGTCACACAGGGGTGAAAGAGAATCATACCTTAGTTTGTGAAGCTCTGTCCATGAGCTAGCTACATAGGAGAGCAAACGTAATTCCAGGGAACAGCGATAAAAAGGACAGCAACTGTCTCTGCAACTGGGCAGCAGATGAGCAAGCTAGATTTAGCACCTTACACCAGGCTGTTAATTTTTTTCTGGCTTTAGCTTTTAGCATCTTCATTCCATGAAAAAGACTGACCTGAACAGGATTTGAACATTTTTTTGTTAATGCAGACACACTATTGTAGCAATATGACTGCCTATAAATAGTTATTTCCATAAGACAGTATCAGCCCTTTAACAAAATTTTTCACCCAAGAATCCCAAAACACTTTAGAAATAATAATTAAAAATCATATAGGAAGCCTATTATGTAAACTTACTCTTTTGTACCTCTGAACTAACTACAGTTCATATAATGAAATGTATGAGGGAGGTGAGAAGTTTGGTGACTACAAGGAAAGTTTTCACTAATTGTCATGGAAATGAATTTTGACTTGAAGACTTTTACTTTCTTGCATAACTAATAAAATGTTGTGGTTTTTTTTTTAATACGAGAATAGAAAGATACCTATAAAGAATTTTTATGTAGTAGAAGTTTGCTTTATGCTTTTCTGGAAAACAATGGTCATGCTTAAGATTTAAAGCCATAACTTTTGTTAAATTAACTACATAAGAGCTCAGAATTGGTTATTTTGGTGAAAATATTAATAAACAAACTAATAGCTTTTATTAAGTCCTGTCAAACTGAGAAGATGATCTTAACAGTTTAATTATGAAGTCCAGCTGCACAAACTAAGAGAAAAAATGTTTCCAGACGAAATCCAAAGTGCAGCACCATATCCCAAGCCACCGCTACTTCTTGTCCTTTGTCAGTGTAGGGTGGGGTGCTCCAGTTTCTTAGATTAAGGCATAAAATTCTAGATCTCCTATTCACAGCATATGAGGTCCTGAAAGCATCATGTTCATGATATTTTAGTATTTACTAGTCAGTGAGATTGTCAATCGCTAGGTGCTTTAGGAAATATTTTAAGACTGTCCCCCTTTCCACAGCTATTGTTAGTAAATGAGAGGCAACCCCCAGAAACATCAACCTCCTCCCTGGTGTTTTGGCAGGTAAGTTTGTTCTGAGCAAACCACATTGGTTGTACTTGCAGGCACAAAGGCATTTTTCTTGTGATACTTATTAGAGCTTAAGATTCAGGCAACAACTGTCAAAACTGGTTTGTGGTGGGTTTTGTCTACACCCAGCAGAAAAAGCAAAACCACAAGGCACACCTAAGAAACCCCAAAGCCAACCACTACACCTTGACTTCAAGGAAGGTGTGCGCTGTGGGACATCCCCCAGCCTTGGTCCCCTAATTCCCAGGGCAGCAACCTGCCTGGGACATGTCATGATTCCTTCCAGCCAAATCCTCACATCCTTCATGTGGTATCGGGATCTGGAGGGGAAGGGGCTGTAAGAGACAGGATGATGCACATTTATGATCCTCCCTTACATGGAAGAGGGATGCAAAGTGCAATGTACCTGTGTCAGGGCAATGCTTCCAGGTACTGCTGTTGAGAGACAACCACAGTAGCCAGAGACATAAGTGACTTCACCTTAAAGAAAAGAAGATGGGAGGAATGAGGATCACCTTTGTAAACGCCAGCAACTCAAAGTTGGACTTAGAAACTCATCTACTCCTAAGTATGCTGGCCTGTAAATACACATGCTCCATGCTGTTAAACAAAGAAAAAAAAGCTGTTTCTTTGCAGATGAGCAGGACCGGGTCCATTACTGATGAGTCACATTTCTTTGTATAGTATTTGAAGAGGTGATTGTATAAAATGCTTTTCTTTTCCTCCCTCTCCTTTAAACCTTGGTTTGCGTGTTTCTGAGTAAACATTTAAAAGATGTCTTGTCTTTTTATGTGTAAATTTTAAGTACCCACATAGAAAAGATTAATTCCCCAAAAGCCCCTATGAAAATAAAAAACATAAGAAGATGAGTTCTTATAGCTCCGCTTCAACTCTAGCATCTCAGCAATAAAATCAAGTTTTTAAGAAACCAGACAAAGCAAACGTATTTGGGTGCCTTGAAAGGATGATTGTAAGGTAGATCTAGAACACATTTAATCACTATGGTATGATTTCTGACAGAGTTTCTTTCTGACACAGTTTGTTTCTAGCCTGAAATTTGAAAAAAATAATAAATCATCTCATTCTGCCATGATAATTGTGGTTCCATTTCTGAATGCAGATCGGATGCTGAATATTTCTGACAAAAAATATAGATGTCTTCCAAAGTAGTTTCATCTACAGCACTGATATTCATTACAGGGTAATTACAGGGCAAGTAATCTTCAATTCCTTTATTCCCGCTCTCAGTTTTTTGCCACATAACTATTTTGAGTGATTACTGCTGAAATCCACAATTCTTTTTCATCCCCACATAGGACAGACTTATTTTCATCAATTGACCTTAAGATCTTATATCAAATACTACGAATTTAAATCCAAACTTCAAATCTTAGTATACATCCAGTCCAATCGGTAAGAAACCAATATTCTTTACTTCCTCCTTCTACCACTGCAGGAAAGTAACAAGTTTCTTAGAAGTGCTGAAGGGATGAATTTGCACATATGTATTACTTAAACACCTGGAGAATTCCTAATATTGGTGAAAAGAGTGTAAAACACTCCCTCTCGGCCTGAGCCAATCCCAGGCAGGGATTTGGGAGTGAAGGCAGGAAAAAGGAAGTGTTATCTGCAAAGGGTTTAATTCACTGAAGTACCATTATCTTGTTCTTAATTGTTGCTACAATAACTTGTAACCATCACAGCTCAATCAGATAATTCAGGATTTAAGAGTCAGAAACATTTCCATGAGACAAAAAGCAAATAAAATGCTCTGGAAGTGTGAGAGCAGCCCAAAGTATCATGCACACACAGCTTCCAAGGAATATGCAGCCCCGCAGGAAATGCCTATTTAATTAACTTGATCCTGAAGAAAAAAAATTTTACACTTGAAATAAAGTTTACACTACACAGATTCAGAACAGTAAGAATCTTAACATGGGACCATTTCGCTTTTTATCTACCCTTTTTTTTCGTTTCCTTAGACATCAATCCACCACCTGATAATTCTACCTCTGTGCTTCCATGAATTTTGCATCTCTGAATATAAAAAAACCCCTAGAGAACATTGTCAGAAAACCTCAAAATAATCTGTAACCTATTATTACTTGCACTTTCATGTCCTGTCTCTTCTATTTCCACTGATACACAGTCACATTCAATCAGATTTAAAGTGAAGAAATGATAAAGATTTTTTTAGTGGCCTGAATGACAAAAATTTATTTAAGCTACAAAAAGAGAATTTGAAAATAAAACTTCTGTCAGACTGGATTCTGAATTTGGGCAAAAAAAACCCCAAACCCTAGTAATATAGATATTAATCAGTAATTAAATTTCATGGGAACTTTTATGTCACGGGTTCTGAATTTGCCCACAGCAGAGATTTGCATTGAAAACTTGCATTTTCTGTTTCAAAAAGAAACTTTTCCAAGCAATTTACTGAAATAATTAATGGTGCTAATGCAGGAATTGCATGCCTTACATTTAGAAGCTTTAGAGGTTTATTGCAGGTGACCATGCATATTGACGCATACTGAGATTTTGATGGAGTTGCTTCACATTTCAACAGCAAAATGCATCTCTTAGAATACTCTCTCATTAAATGCCACATCAACTTTTCTGTACATTTTCCATAAGGTGAATCAATTTATAATCTGATGGAAGCTCTTCTGATGGTTGTCATTTTGGCCATTTCAAAAATGGCATAAGGGAACACAATACCAAGATAGGCAGACAAGACAAAACTCTGCTATAAATGTAACATGCCTATATATGCGTATCATATGTAAACAGATGTACATACACACACACATATATATATGCATATGGGATTATAGTATTTCTAACCAAGTATTACTTGAAATTGTGAAATGAAGAAATGACTGTAGGACTTTTCTTTAGCAATAACAGAATTTAAAGATTAATCTAAAAAACACTAAAAGGGTCAAACTTCTCTCACAAAACTTTACATCCAAAACATCATCCATCCCTTAAGTAGCTACCTAGTACTAACAAGGGTTAAAATTTAAGTCCAATATGTGACAGTAGAACATTGTATTTATTCCCATGATGAAATAAAATAAAAGAGTATTGATCAAGCCAAAACAGAAAACACTGAATCTGCAAAAACTTCCTAATACCTAAAAATTCATAAACTTTAGCGTATGGAAGCTGGATATTTTGGAGACAGAAGTGGTTAGTAAAGAATCCAGAGAACAAAGCAGAAGTCCTATCTGCATTAAAACAGAAATGAAAACTAAAACAAGATTAATTGACCTGGATGGCATTCAAACCGCTGGAATTATTTCTACATGCAGGTAAAAGACAGTTGTCTTAATTATACAACAATGCAACCTATAAAAAAACCAAACAAACAAAACCAAACAAAAAACCCCCGAATTTTCTATGTCTATAGAAAATAAGAGGTGAAGGTTCAAAGATCCATCAGCATAATTAGTTTCATAGGAATTCAGAACTCCTTGAGCAAGTTGCTTCTTTTGCTAGTGCCTTTCCTTTCCTTTGTTGCTTTTCTTAAGACTAAACCAAAACTGTATTTACAAGAGATGCTCATGCAATGCAATCCTCAGTTTGGATTAACTGGGTACAACCCTACCATCAGGAAAGAGTAAAGGGTATAAACGCATAACTAAATCTATGGTACTGGGAGTGACACTAATGTGACTACTGTAGAAAAATAACCAATTAGACTGCTCCTGATTAAAAAAAAAGCAATACTCAAACTAATATAGATCACCGTATCTAATAATATTACAGTGAAAAAGCTTCACTCAGGGTTTGCAATAATTCTGGAAAAATGAAAAATAAAAAGGCCACTGTAATGTAATAATAAGGTAGCAACAGTTAAACATCTTTTACTCAATGTATTTTTATCAGGTTTGTGATAAAAAGAAGTTACTTTGTTTCTGACAAGTCTGATAGTTTGCATCTTGCACTTTACAGATTCTGGTTTGTTCAATTCATTTGTGTGAATGCTGTCCTAAAATAAGTCATCAAAAATTGTTACTCTCATACACTAAGATATTCCTTAGAGAAAAGTTAAAATAGACGTAAAATACCAATCCAGATAAAATACATATAAAGGGTTAAGCAATACTCCAAAGGAAGGTTATATTCTGAGTGAAAATACAGAATTAAATACAGCAAATACTTGAGCAATGATGTCATTACACTATTAAGGACAGCTGTTCAATTCCTTTAGGCAGTGAGACAATAACACAGTGAAATGACACGATCCAGAAAGAAATATTTCACTGTGTGAACAACACTGCATTTAAAGTTGATTTTTAAAAGCGAAATTAAAATAAACTTAAAATTATAAGCACAGAACCGCTTTGTACAACAGATTGTTGCAACACGTTTGCAATGTTTTGAAAAATCTTCCAAAAAAAAAAAAATTACAAACCTATCAAAAACCAAATGCAATTTGCAAAAACAAGGCAAATGACCCAAAACCCCACAAAAAGGCCTAGCGTAGAAGACTATTTCAGATTAAGTTTGTGCTGACATTGACTTATTGAAGAGGATGGATGCAAATTTATGATATTCAAGCTGTTAGGAGACACTTCACTCTACTTACAAATGTTCAAAAACAATGAAAGAAGCAGAGGAATCCTATTCCCGTAAACACACATATATTTAATTAAAAATAAGGTTGTTCTCTGGTTCATGTTGCAATACTACAATTAATTACATCAGGAAAGGAAAAAGAAAGTTGCCAGTCATGAATGAAAGTAGCCTACTTTTTCTTGTCGCGTGTTAGAAAATAACATCCAAAGGTCCAGTCCAAACTTCATGCTTCAGCAGGAAAGCCCTCTTAGAGGCTCCTATAACACACTGCAACACAAACGGCTGCCATTGGCCTTACTCTGAAAGGTGAGTGACAAGGATTTGGGATAATGCAGTTACTTTTCTTTAAACATTCTCTTTTTGAATGTGATTCAAAATACAAACTATCAGCAGGGGCATTATTTTCTGTACATATTGAGTAGCAAAGATAAGGTTAAAGAGAAATTAGTTCTCTTCATAACACATGCATGGGAAAAACCAATTTCTATAATAACGTAAGATTAGAAACAGAATATGACAATTGTTGTCCTGAAACTGTTAGGTCAAATTTGACTATTTCTTACTCTGAAAGTCAACACAGAGTATTAGAATACTCTAACGCATAACACGTGCATACATATGCATAAACATGTATAAATAAATTACGAGTCTGGTTTTAGAGATTCTGAACGTCCTTGATTACAATTGAATCCAGTGAAGTCTAGGATTACACAATATCACAAAATAATGATTAATTCCTGCAAATGCAGTTACAAGTACTCGACAAGTCCATGTCAATTAAAGAGCAGTTAAACTGAGTTTGCAGAGCAAGTGTGTGTATGAACACCACAGACTTAGATTATTTGTTTGGTTCCCTAAAGCACTGTAATTATAAAACAATCTCACTTTATTAATACAAAACTTTCATGTCTAAAGAGTATATTCTTTAATAAAAGATCAGTAATACAAAGAAATCAAGTGTGACAGCACAGAAACCAATGTATTCTAAGCCATTGATTGCTCTGTCTGAAGAAGCATGGCAAGTCAAAACAGAAATATTTTGGTTTTGAAAAGCAACTACAAAATACATGCCATTTTAAGTCATAATACATGATGTTTTGTAATTAGGTCCCACTTGACTAATAGAAATGAAAAAAAAAATAGATTAACCATTTCATCCTTTTGTGAATACTGTGCAAGAAAATACTGACTTTTCAATCTATATTCTAATGAAAATACTAAAGATTGACATGAAATCATATGGCTACTGGGTACAACCAGGATACAATGTTAGCATTTTCTACTTTGCAAGTTAAACAAATAGTCAGAAATACGTAACTCCAGTTTAAGTTTTTCTGACATAAAATGGGAACCAAGAGGTCACCCTCTTCTCACTAACTAGATAAAAAAAACACATATTGGCATTATGTTAGAAACAGTTACAATTTTCTGTTTATGTCAGGTTAGAAAAACACATAACATAAACGAATGAACTAAAACCACTAAAAACAGGATTTCCCCCTGCACCCTTCCCACCCCTGCCTTATTCTCTGTGTATTGTAAAAGTAAGGTTACTTTCTCTGCAAGCTGTCATTAAGATGGACAGAAAAAAGTAAGCTTGCTGCTTTATCACAAAAACTACAGTAATTTCTTAACACAAACCAAAAGCCATTATATCTTTCTTAATTCACAGAGTTAAACTTTAGAAACTAAATACAGTACCCTGTTTTCTATTGTAAGAGGTTTATGCTGAGCTCCCATAAAAGCTTTCAAACAAGAGAGAAAAAAAAAAAAAGAAAAAGAAAAAAAGGGCTTGGAATTCTCTTCAGAACCTACAGTAATTTACAAAATTTACTCAGCAGTTTACCCTTTGCAGAGTCCTCTCAATATAAGGAGAAATAGTCCTAAAATTATATCAACTTTCACCTTAATCTATTGAGTTGTACCTTGAAAGTTATTCATTACTACAAGGCCCAGACAAGTTCCATTAAGGATTTCAGATTCTGTAGGCTTTAATGTTTTTCTCAGACAGCACATTCCAGAATAATGCTGGTCATAACTATTTTTTCCAAGCACTGCACTCACAGAACTCTTGCTTTGACACTGCCCATGGCAGCATACGTGACTAAAACCATGCAAGAAACACCTGGGCAAAAAGTATAGAACAAATAAAAAAGCCCCAAAATACCACTCTAACAGAAATTAGGGAAAGTATCATCATTAGTTTATCCTCTGACAGTATTTTTGTGCCAAATGAAAAATACTTTTTTTTTTTTCATTGCAGGAATGGAATGACATTATGCAATCTTATCAAAGCAAAAAGATAATCCCACATCATAACATGTAATTAAAACCACACGGTTCCCATAGGAACAAGTCAGGCAAACAAATAATTTGATGATGGGCAAAGTAAAAGAGAATGAACAGAACTGGGTAACTCAATGCTCAAGAAATGTATCTTGGTTGTAAGGGCAAGGTTTCCAGAATTTTTAAAAAGCACGGAGATACTATGAGAACAGCTTGCCTGACAGAAAACAATAACTAATGAGTTTAATTTTCTTTTTTCAGAATTACTTTTAAAAAAAATACTCATTATGTGTTTTGCACAAATAAACCTTTACAGATCTGTTAAAACACTTTTATGAGAGTACTCATTTTTACATGGTTTTTTTTTCACAGATTGTCCTTCCTTCACTATGGCAAAGACATTTATTCTGGAAAATCAGATAATAGAACAGTATTCTGTATAGGATCTCTTCTTCTATACAGGTGGTATCTGTTCAGCATGTGTCAGATTGTGTATCCATTCTATGGGCACAAGTACTTTCAGATATTGTACTTTCTGCAAACTTCACGATTACTCATTCAGCACAGATTCACCTAAATAAGTACAATCGATATTTGTAGGCTGTCACAACATGCCAAAATCCCAAGGAAATGTTCCAAGTTCCTCCTCTCTGAAAATTATTTGTAGGAGGCTGGGGACTGAGACCATGGGATAAAAAGAGAGGAAGGATAGGGCAAGCCTCAGAAAAGTTGGCTGTCATTTATATTTCACTGGATTTCTAATCCAGTTAGTCTCTTAACATTATTAAATTATTCTTTTTGAGATTTCTTTAGACCACCATACAACAGTACTGGAAACCAGTGCTGCTCCAATAAACTGTGACACACAGATTAATAAAAAAATGGGGGTATGCTTTGAATATTCTATTCATTACTTTATCTGTACTTATAAAATACCAGTGAAGTCTGAAAAATGCAAGTGAGTCTGCAGTTCATAAATTTTAGGGATTTTTTTTTCCGATGACATATCTTTGCCTGACAGAAGAGGAGCAGTATCTTTGTAAAATGGGTTATCCACCTACATAGTTCTGGCAGAAAGATTGAACAGTACAGCAAGCCCTTCTCAGGAAATGTGAACATTAGTATGCTTTTCAGATATTCAAACCCTGCTGGATTTATGAACTTACCCTTATTAGCCTGTTAAAAGCTTATTCAGCTCATCTTCCTTCTGCTATGGTTTTCTGATAACTTTTGCTGAGAGGATAATAAAAGTTGCTTCTGACGACATTGGCCACTACAATCCAAGCTGAGCTGAAGCTGCCAACTAGGACTGGAGTACAGAAGCAAGGGTGGACTGAAACTGGCAGTTAGATTGTTAAATGCTGCTATCTGCGGTACTTACAAAAAGCTGAGTAGAAAGACAGAGAATTCGGTTCTACAGCACAAACTGAGAAGAAAGATGGGACAGGGATAGACAGTTTATATTGTACCTATTTTAGTTCTTCTGAACTCAAGCCCTGAAATTTAGAAACTCACCCATAAAACAAAGAGGAAGAACCCATACAGGCATCCTAAATGCTCCTGCAATAAAGCCCCATACAGCCCAGTACTGACAACTGGCAAGCCTGTGTCCAGTTACTTCTTAGTCTGATAGTGAGCTCAAGGTCATTCTCATCAATTTAGGATGAACTGCCAAAACTGTGCTGCGAGTTCCAGCTAACCTGCAATCAGTTTCAGATAATTTTGCATACTGCTATCAGGAATTATCTTCCTCTTTCTCAGAACAGAACTGAACCATTCAAGAACCATCAACAGCATGTGAGACTAGAACCAAAACTACTCCTCAAAAACTAGGCTCAGAGTGCCTAAAAGTCATAGAAAACTTGGGGGTAAACAGGGCCACAGCTGCAGTACTGACGGCACAGCTGAAGAATAGAAAGCACCTGGGATTCCAATTAGCAGACAATTTCAACATCTGTTTTCATCAAGTATATTAAGCATGCCCCTAAATACTCTGGAAAACACTAGGTAAGATAACCAACACTCTAAGGTAAACAGACTAAATCCACGATCCAAGATAAAAAAAGGTCTTTTTTATTAAGCAGTAATGTAGGATTGTGAAATTCACCTCACCATTCAAGAAGCTGGACACAAATGGACAAGTTTTACATCAAAAGCACAATAATAACATAAACCTTCCAGTGTAAAGCACATTTAACTTAGATTTTCTTCAACTTCTTGATAGATAAACCTATAACACTCTATCACGCAATCAAGTTATTTCTTCTAAATGTTGAGAAAGCAGAAGTTAGAGATAATTTTTATGATATTTATGGTTTGGTTTTTGACAACAAAGAGAATAGAGAGTACAGAATTCCTGTTATTTATTTTCTTTCTACAGATAAGATCTTCTAAATTAGCAAAGCATTGGGTATGTTTAACCAGCATTCAGCCCAGGAGTAACCTGGGAAGATGGAGAAGAAAGTTTCTGTGAACAAACGGAATAAGAAAATTTTTCTTTTTTTCAAAAATATTATTTGAAAAAACAGAAAAGTTCTGACATAAAGTAAAATAATATAGCCTTAGGGAAAACTAAGTGATTTCATCCAGCTGAAAATACTTTTATTCCAGTGATTTTTAATAATAAAGACTAGATTTAGAATCAAAGTGGATTTACCATTTACATCACTGAGATACAAATCAGCGTTGTTGGTGGTTTCGACCAATATATTCCAGTGGCTAAGGGTACTTACCTGAAGTGAATTTCTTCCTGCATGAATCAATACATAGATTGAAAGCATCTCCCACAAAAAATTTCTAAGTAAGAGGTAAAAAAAAAAAAATATTTTGGAGGCAATAGGATTATAGGGACCAGTCCTCCCTAGTAAAATTATTCATTTTTAACATGTAACTAAAATATCCATTGAATCCAAGACTTACCCTTCAAAAGGGAGTATACGTCTTCAGCTTTGTACATAATCTCCAAGTCCGCCTGTCCCCAGTCTAGCCCCAAATGATCGAAATGTTGTTTTAGAACACTGAAATGCTTCACCATTCAAGACCGTTTCTTTTTCCATTTTTGTGCCAGACAAAGCTAATTTGACCTAATTTTACAAATACTGCTAGCAAGTAAAAGCTGCGTTTTTAGGTGAATAAATGTCTTGCCAAAACAGATGTCACCCAACTCCATATAGAATACTGGCTTCAAATTGTGAACCTCTTCAACAGTACACAGGGCATCAGTGTGGCACTACGTACACAGCCCATCAGACAGTTCCCCAGTCTTGCTCCCAATTCATATCTTACATGCTGTTCAGGGCCTGATTTAATTTCTTCTCTCTTCTGGTAAATGTCATCTCTAGTTGAAATTGAGACCACCTGGAATTTATCCCCTTCCCCCCCCCCCAAAATGAACTACAAACAGGTCATTTGTTACACCTGTTAAGAGAGAGGCCTGGCCAGATCTCTCTCTCATAGAGAGAAAGCTTCTGGAGAAAGAAGCTTTTGAAATGTGTGATATAGTTAACTTTTAAAGTGACCAGAATAAAGATAGACTCTAAATCAAAGAGAAAAAACAAGAAGGAAATGTGTGTCACTTTCACAAATCCAGCTACAACAGTTGTTCACAATATTTAAACTGAAAGGTGAAAGATGACTAGAATAAGCGAGCATTTGTAGGTTTCCCTAATTTTTCTTAAATATGCCACCAATGTTTACTTTAGAGTATTCCTGTTTAACTAAAATTCACAATAAACTGACTTTGTTCATCTAAGAGATGTAATGCATTTCATCATGCTGAAATGACCTCATGTCACTATTGTGTACTTAGTGATAAGAAGGTCTCATTCCAGCAATAAAGCCATGTGGAATGCATTACTCAAAGGCCTATTAAGTATAAAACATTCAGAATTTATTTACCACACTGAGAGAACAGAGTCCTTAAAAGGTTATTTAGGCTATAGCACGGAGACTAAAATATACCCAGCATCCCATTGATTTGACAGCCTGCCATAACTGTCTCTTATAGTCTTAATTAGAACACAATACACACACACATATACTCTCTTCTGGGAAAACGTTCCCAATTGCAAAAACCCACAACAAGAATAGCACTGCTTTTGACAGCTGGTATGCACACATTGTCATAATCCTGCCAGATATCTACTGTAAGTGAAAGGTATGCATCTTCCTGAAGCTCTGAAAGGTAATGTCAGATTGAATAAAAATCAGTCAGTGTCGTAGGCCCATCCACCTGTGTGACACATTGCTGACTCCCGCTTTTGCTGAGGGGAAGAAGATTGCTTGCCATTTTTCTTTACCAACACAACCCATATATCTATTCAAATCAGAAACAGGATTTGGGGGAAGAAAAGAAAATCCTTTTCAAGTCTTCATCTCCATTGAAAATATAACAGCTCCACCTTGAGGCAAGACCCAGTGAATGTTAGTAAAGGTGCAGTCAAGCTGAAGATACATTACGGCATACACAGTCACAACCATCCAAAACATAGATTGACATTCTCCCAGTGTCCGTTTCTGCTTACCTTCTTAGCATAAAAGAAGGCATGTGTGTACATTTGTGCACGTTTGGACAAATTTACCGCCAAAAATTAAATACATATCAAATAAGCACCAATTTTAAAGTGCAGTTCCCAAGGATGATATAACATAACAGGGCCTGACAGAAGTACTCCTTCAGGTGCAGGAAGTATTAAAGTTTCTCTCTGAGTAGTGCATACAATCAAATTTCAGACAATTAATTTCTCCATTGTTGTATTCTTCCTAAATGAGAAGTAAAAAGACTAATATATTTCAATGTTTTATTTAAATCAATATTCAAATATTTTGAGCAAATTGACTATTTCAATGTGTTGATAAGCATTGCCAGTAGGTAACCTGCTCTTCAGTACTAATGAAATTGCTTGTTTTCAAATGGGTTATTTCAAAAACTTATGTGCAAAATATCAACTTGCATATTCTTCAGTCTACTTCAGGACTTGTATTTTTAAATTACAATGTAACAGCATTGAGAACCTTTCTAATACCTAAAATATGTCAGTTAGATCAGCAAGTCAAGACAGACATAAAAAACCTCGGTCACATTTAAATGAACGGTCATTAGGATACGGAGACAGATTTGTTATGGCCCTTGTAATAGATCTGGTTGAAGACTCCCAGTAAGTGTAAACAGTATTTGCTGCAGGAAAGCAGAATGAGCTATACCTGTAGAAGAAAATGATGATAGAAAAATTGAAAAGATTCATCATCAATGCAGTTCACAGCTATAAAGAAAAGAGGGCACTTGAGTAGTCAACTTGAGTAAAGAGTTGAATTAACCATTCTGGGGAAACAGGAAAAAAATTACTGGGGACTGACAGCAGGACGACTTTGAAAACACATTAAGAAAGTTATTTAGCAGGTAAGAAACAAAAGAGATTCTTATTTAAGTGAATGAGAGTTCTGCCACTAAGATTTAAGAAAACAGCCTCACACTTGGGATATACATATGACTCATTCTCTATAGTATAGAAACTCTTGTCATGATCTTATCAGCATTGATAAGAGCTCTCTAAGACTGTAAGTAAGTATTGTAAAATAATTGACGCAAGTTATAAATTAATTGCATACAATAAACAATGAAGCCAATGAGGAGCTTTGTTAAAAAGCCATTTGGCTAGTTCCAAGATGCTGAAATATGAAAGAAACTTTCAACTTGGATAAACAGGAGATTGTTCATGAATGTTTTTTTTTTTACTGAAAATTAATAGACAAAATGTATTCCAAATCTCTTAATCATTGATAGCTCAAACTATGACTCTTCACAAAAGCTGCAGGGTAAGCCTATTAATGTTCTTTGCCAAATTACACAATTTCTAACTTTAAGGGAGACACAACGTTATCGTGATGTGAAAATGCTGTACAAAAATAAGCATTTAGCTTGATTTTAAAATTCAGTCAGCATCTATAATTTGCAATGCAATCCCTTTTATGGTTTATTAAAATAAGTGTTAGTGAAACATAATTTTAATTCTATACAGCTGAACAGCCTCATATAAATTTATGAGTGCAACAGATGTTTCTACTGGCTCATTTAGATCACTTCTCCTTACATTCCCCTCAGCTGATGAGGTGCCCTTCTATGTTACAAGGAATTCCTTTTACATCACAGTGGTACAGCTGGTTAAAAACACCATCTGCACTCATAAATGCCTGGATTGTATTTAGCCACACTATACAGAATTTGAGAATGGCTACTGAAAGCTGGAGATGAAGTTTACATTATGCTGGATGACATTCGCACACATCCAATGGTTAAGTCCCTAAATGCTGTTTATGCTGTCAAAATAAGCCAAAGTAGGATTTTACCAGCATTTGTTTTGTGGTGGCCATTTGGACCAGCACGCATTCAATCTGTGATTAGCCATTTTTTCTAACCACTCTAGCTTTGCTTTTTCTAAAGGGCACATCACTGTAGTACTCATAAGCAAAAGAAAGAAGTCTATCCTCTTAAAATCCAATATTTTTTTTCCAAAAACACTTACATCGATAAATCCTCCTGTTAATAAGAGCGTAGTAATTCACACAAAGTCTATAATATTATTTCTATTGCCACAGTGCAGCAAAGCCCCAGCCCACACACTGGGTTCCCATTGCCTGTCAAACAGCATTCAGAACTTATTCCTAGAAATAGGAATTTCTAGAATTAGGAGCTCTGATTCTCACAAGACTCAATTAACTCCACCCTTAAACATGCAACTATTTCAGTAGTATAGCCAGTTAAACAAAACATGCTGAAATTAATTTCAACTTACTTGTCCAGCCACGGTACTCACTTAACTACTTCAGCTTTTCTAACTAAAATAGATTAAATGATAAGTTTCTACTTCTTGACTGCATGAGCCCAAGCACTTGCTTTCTCACAAATATTCAGCTTTTCTCCCCCCCTCAAAACTAGTTTACTTTGTCAAACATTATAGCCAGTAAAATTGCTTCCATATCATTTAAATATTGAAAAAAGTGCTTACAGAAGCAGTTGCACTGAAACACCTTTGCAGTAATAGTCAGTTTTGAAGGAAACACATCTGGAACAGAGAGTTTCTAGGAGCTGTATTACACCACTAGTGGAGGTGCAGAGAAATGCAACTTTAGGAGGATCTACGTACCCACAGTTTTCTTGGTTGTTTTTCAGTTGTGGTTTTTGTTTTTTGTTTTTAAACTATTAACTTTACTGAAGTCAGAACCTTCAAGGCTAGATGATTAATTGTTTCATACTGAAGAGTCAGTTTTACATTACCGAAATAACCAGGAGCACCAGTTTGTCAGTTTAAAAGGACTCTATTTTCCATCCTGCTGTACTAATGGAAGACTTTATTAATCAAAAGCATGATATGTAGAAGTAGAGGGAGTGAATACGTATCAATAAGGCATTTTCTTTCTATTGTTCAGAAATGACTAGCAGCTAAAGTAACATTCTTTTTGTTTGTTTTTGTTTAATAGCAGACTTTAATTTGGAAATCACTGTAGGCAGAGAAATTTATTGCAATAATTAAACATTAAAAAATAATTTTTGAAAAAGCTTCTCGAGAGGTCTTGTAGAGGTTTATTTCTTACCAGCTGATGCACTTCATGTAACTTCTAAGTTGACCCAGAATGTTAGAGCTGTGCTCTGGTCACTGCTGGTCATTTACTTGAGCTACATGGTTTAGTGTCAAGTCAGAAAAGGGAGAAGAAAACAACTATCACATCTGTTTGGGGTTGCACACCTCCGTCAAAGAAATGTGTCCTCAGACAGGGAATTACAGTAGTTTTGTTAATTTTAGGAGTCTGATCTTCTTAAATAAGTACTATTGATGAATAAGTGTCTGGCAAGGCTATCAAAACAAAGGCAGAGCTAACATTAACATTTACAATAGCGTCAAGATGTTGAGTCTACCTGTCAGATGGTAGTCTTGGCTAAGATGGATGCTTAAAACAAATCTACGTGTTCCCCAATGCTTTTCTGGGGGGCAAAACAATCTACTCCCGAGCCAAGAAAGGCCTATCCCACACAACGTCATACCTTGCATTTTATTTCAGTAACCGAGAGAAAGCAGACTACACTTTTGTTATAAAGCAGTTCCGCTGTCAGCTTTGAAAGATTTATTTCCAGCACAAATCCTTCCTTTCAGAAATCAAGTGTTCAGAAAAAAAAACCTACAGAAAATAAATACATACAAGATTTCCAGCAAATCTTTCAGTGTCATCACTGTCCGTTTACAGAATAATTCCACTGAAAATATGGATTTGATTCTCAGGCGGAACAGCTTTGACCCAGTCTTGTCCATCTTTTCATAAATATGGCTGATGGTTTTATTTAGCAATGCTGCCTAGGTACTGCAAACTTACTTGTAATGTCATTTTGGGGTTGTTGATATTATTCATAATAGTAACAGAATTAGGAAGAAAGACTCCTTTACCTTTAAGAAATGCTATTTCACATACAGAGCTAAATTTCAGAGACTATGAGAGAAGGATTGCTCAATTCTGAGGTATTTTAACAGCTAGAATTCGAGCCAGAGATATATCAGGTGCTCAGAGGCTTGTACGGTCAACTTTATACACAGGTGAAACCTTTAAATCATATTCAGATTTTCTCAAATTTAAGTTTTTCTTCACCGAAAACTAATGAAATTCACGTTCTGATTATGTTTATGTAATAAGCTAACAAACTAGGGTCTAAATGATGCAACAGATTTTCTTTCTGGGTCTGCCACTAGACTGACTAAAGCTATAAATCTTATTACTACATTAAATCTAAAACCCAATTATGACACACTGAAGATTTACGTTCTAATTACTGAAAATTTTACTGTAAATGTGCAATATGAAGTCAACACAATACAGTAGAAGACAGGATGCAGAACACGTTGGATCTTCCAAATTGGAGTATTTAATTATACAGATGGGATTCAGACCAACAGCAACATAAAAAACCCACATACCTGTGGTCAAGAAAATAATTATTTTGTCACATTTCATGAGAACCTTTCCATGCATCCCATGAATAAAATCTGAACACCTCTTTGCTAAAGGTATTTTCTTTTAAAATCCAGGAGAATGTTGCGGCAAAACTAGAATGGGAGATTAGTTTTATTTTCAAACATTTTACCAATTTCTCTAAAGGACGGTATGATAAAAACAAACCAGAAATTCTGCTTGCAGATTTTGTCTCATTAGTCCCAGATTTAAATGTGGAGTTACTTAGACAAGTTTTTGAAAGGTGTTGAAACAGTAAACTAAGCTTAAAAGAAAAATAATCAAAAATTATTATTTTTTTCTGAAAAGAACCATCATAGTGTAACAATACCTTGATCTAATATTCTGCATTTAAAATCTTAATATTAATATTAATAACACATCTCTACAGGAATAACAATTATTGAATAGTATTGAATATTTTAATAATTATCATGTACCTTAGGATTTTATTCAAAGAGAAAAACAAGCCTAAAGAAAAATGCGTACATCCTTACTGAATTACTAGAGCCCCAGCAAATTACTGTGGATATCCAGGCAATCATTCACCTGCTGCTATCAAACTAAAAAAGAACAGTTACCTTGGCAACTGCCGTATCTCATATTACACTGTGTTGCTTCCAAGACAAAAACATGATCTTAGGAGAGAGTTGTGGAGGCCATGTAGGTTTTACATTTTCATTGGCAATGTCCTCAGAGACACCACAGCAGTCTTATAAAGCTATCCTAATTCTCAGATAGAAAATAAATGCAACCTCGTTATATGAAATGAAATGATGTCTATATATAAACTCCATCTTAGTTAATATACGGACCATATAATTTGTAGGGAGAATTTTATTTTTTTAATCTTAGTATTAAAAATATACAACCAAACTATACACTATATAGCAAAAACAATTCATAGAAAGAAGGGGAGGTGTTTAGGATGTGTGCCTTTCACACTGCAATGTCCCAAGGACTGAAGATGTTCTTGGCATTACTTACTTGTACATAGGCAAAATATACGCGCTTCCTCAACCTGCACTGTAGCTACAGAAACTTCCACCACATTAGCCAGGCTGCAAAATAAAATTTAACCAGCTCTGCCCTTCCTGCAGCCAGCACTTTTCTGACACACTCCAGGGTGTGCACAGGGAACCTCGGCCAGCTTGACGTCCTCCTACCCCCTTGGTTCCTTCCATTGCCTGCATCCCAATTACCTACAGCAACCACCAAGCTTTCCAACCGCTTTAGATAGTCCAGCCATTTTCACAACAAATGTTCTGCAGCAAGGTAATATTGTGTTTATCAGAGACTTACATTTGTAGATACTACATGAAAAGTTCAACTTTCTCAACTATAAGCACTGTTTTTGACAGTTGTCGCTGTAGCACATGCACTTGAAATACAGAATTGAAGTATTGATGCTTCTAAAACAAGGAAATAAACCAGGCTGATCTGAACTCAAACTTCATGGCTCATTAATATTTTTTTTGCTGATGCATTTACAGGTTTTTTCAAACACCACCCACATGCCTGAATGTGAATTGTGAAACATCACACCAACTAAAGTTAGCTCAAATCACCTAAGCGTCTTTTGCCTGATTACAGCAGAGTAATGCCTCTCAAATTTAATTTACACAGGAAAAACCTATTATACAGATTCCTCTGAAGATTAATGTAAAACTACCAATATTTTATCAAAAATGTAGATGGTTACTATGTATAGAATGGTATAGAATCTTATCAAATGTATTACAGGACACTAACTGTGGCATCACTTACTGACAGCATCACACACGCATATCACATATGAGCTAGAACTGCTGAGATTTGAAGGAGTTCTACAAAACATATTTCTTTTGATACTAAGTTATGCAGGACTTTTCCCAAAGCAGAACACTCTGCTGTTATACAGTCTGATATAAAGTTTAGAAACTATGAAGCTCATTTTAAATTGGTCTAAAAAGGTGACAATTATTATGAAAAAACAATTTAATGTTTTTGGCAAGGGAAGCCTCTGTACTTTAATATATACTATATATTATGCTACAACAATGGCATCCTGAAGCCTAACTAAAATTTTCATTCCAATCTTGAAAGCAAGGATTTGACATTTTGATAGTGTGAAGAAAAAAAAACTGATTTAAATAACAGATCTTAAAAAGTATGGAGAACAGTGGCTGCTTCTATTTCTACACAAATAAGAGTGCTTATATATTTGACCTTTTTCAAAAGAAAAAGAAGGAAAAAACCACCCCAACACCTTATAAAGGCAGGTACAGGATATTTAAAGCAGAACTGTTAAGACAATGAGGATGTGGTATATCAACAATTATACTACAGAACACAAAATCATGTAGTCAAACTCTTGGGTTACTTTTCTTCCACTTAATGACCAACGATTTCTGTTGATGACACAGAAAATAGCTTTTGTACCTGCAACCTGTCAATGCTGTCAACTGAGTCTTTATCAGATGGACACAATTTGACATAATTTCTGTTTAAGATTTGCGCATGAAAGCATTTTGGTAATTGTGTCTGTGGATCTATTCAGCTGACAGGTTACATTGGTGCTATTCAAGTTATTTCACTGTAATGTTTTCCTAGTTAATGAGAAGCTCAGCCTGAAGTTATTTAAACTCATCTAAGGAAAAAAAACCAACACAAACAAACAAAAAAACCCCAAAAAACACAAAAATCCCCTCACGTCCCTCAACCCTTTCACCATATGAATATAGCAAAAACTAGAGACAGTGCATGAATCTGAATGTTTTTGTTTCATTTTAGACATCGTCTTGCATATATACATTTTAGATCCAGAGGCCTCTAGAGATCTTAACTACTATTTTCCATTTATACAGTATAACATAATCATATAAGCCTCTCTGAAGTCATATGTAACCTAGTCTAAAGTAAGGCTTCTCTTGCCTTCCTAATTGACCATTGCACATTTTCATTATCTGACCTCCACAGGACCTTAAAAAAATAGAGTCAGAAATAAAGTTTTCCAGGAAACTGCAACAAGTCACTGTATCATCATCTTTTAAGATCTTGCCAAGACGTCAGAAATTCTGTTTATTTGATTCCCGCTGATTTGAAATAAGGATAGAGTTCTTCCACATCCCAAGTTATGGACCTACATTTTGGGCATTTGTAAGTAAACCTTTCTTCCTTCCATGTCTAGACTTGTCTATATTGTATACATAGCATAGCTCAAAATATTGTGCTTTTATTCAGAAAATATACTCTTGTTTTATTATATTTGCTATGGTTGTTAGTGTTGTTTTTCTGGTTTTCTTTTATTCTGTGGATAAAGTACCACAGAAATTTATGATTCATGCAACTCCTTGAATAGGGAGGTAATTTTCAGTGTTATTACATACTACTTTTATTATTACTCTTACACTGACTTTAGTCTTCCGTTCATACTAGACTAGTCACTGAAAATAGCAGCGACTCTCTGTTTTACAGTACTGCCACCCAGTAATGTAGTTGGAGACAGTTGGTGAGACAAGAAACAGAAAATCAAACATTTTATAGCTGTGAACAGAAATAATTTCCAGTTTCTCATTACAGTATAATTTATCGTCATATAGCCTTGTGTTTTGGTGTGGTTAGAGAGTTTAATATCTCTTTTACTGTTTTGTCATTCTTTGCTGGAACCTTGGTGTGCTGGCAGCTACTGTAGGAGGCCAAGTCATCACGAAGCAAGGTCAAAAGCAGACTTTTCTGAACAGTTCTTTCCAACAAATACTTATTTCATTCTACAATTTTGGGTAGATAATCTTCATGTGACAAACTAGAAGGATGAAGGAGTAACTTTGCACTACTTGTAACAGAAGAGCTATATTTGAGAGGACCATTAACAATAGATTAATTTCATGCTACTACTACTTACTAGGAGAATATTAAAGTTTTTATTAATGCTTTTACTCAGAACTGGATATTATCAGTATTTCACTAATTTCTAGTTGTACAACCCTCCTAACTCTGTAAGTGCACTGCTATCCAGTATACAGACAGAACTTTAGAGAAAGGGGATTATCTTCACAAAGGATTAAAAATTAGGGATGTGAGTTAACATCTGTATATTTTATCTTTCTATACTTTTAAATTACTGAAAGCTGTTTGTTTCCATACCAAATTTATATTATTGATCTGACTTGTTTCATGAGGTTTTTCAAGTATATTACCTTTTCTTTACATTATGTGCTTTGGCTTTCTTTGGAAGAACACATCTACTTCTTGATTTTGAAATAAATCAAGACCCTCACGCATAGAAAAAACAATGTATCAATAATTTAGATTATTCAAAATACCGTAGTTGTCTAACAGTCAGATTGGGATTTCCCAAACTAGATGGAAGATAGATAATACAGGGATCATACCTTTAATAGCAACTTTTCTCCTACAGTGCTCTAAAAGTCTAATGCATGTTATGCCTATTTTACAGGCAGGTTAACTACAGCACACAGACATGAAGCACCTGTCTTATCACTGCTGTGTCATTAGATTAAGAGTAAAGAGAACCTAGATGCCCTATATTCCAATCTGATACTTAGCCATGCTTCCTCTGATTGCAGTATTATTAGATGCTCCGTTTCACACAATCATTGATGCCAGAGGATTCAAAATCAAATCTGAAGTCATTATATACAAGTGATACCACAAAACTCAATTTTAACTTCATTAAAGTAAGAAAATAGCTGACAGCTGGAGCCATCCAGTCCGATGTGTCTCTTAACCTCAGAATATTCCTGAAATAAATCAGAAATCCAGCCTTAGGACTGCTGCTATGTTAATGTAGTCAGTGAAGGATACAGATATCTCTGGTACTGACAAGAGCTAAGAACACTGAAATGCAAAACTGCAGAACTAAAAAGTAAGCAATAACTCATGAAATTAAGTAAAATATAAGTGTTGAAGGCTGAAAGAACATGATTAAGAGTACATGGAATGATAAGCAACATTTAAAAGAGAAAAATGTAGTTCTTTTTAACCACAGCATAGAGCAAGGACAGCATGATATTACTAGTGCTATTATAAGCTCCTGCATACTTTCAAGAAGTTCTGACATAATTTTTGCAACCAACAAAACATATAATACCTGTATATGGTCAGTTATGATCAACTGGCAAACTATAACAGTTTATGTTTCTTAGGAGTTTCGTTTGGTTTTAACAAGAATTCAGTAACCACTAGTTTTGGAATATACAATTTGGTTAATCACAAGTCATTCAACTTTCTCTTAGTTATTTCATGCTGTATGTTTCCCAGTCATCCTTGCTATTACCCTAATATCAAGCTAGTCTTTCTACCAATTTATATATTTTATAAAACTTATCAAACCCTTTTCACAGCTTGCATGTCCTAAAGCCTACGATAAACCTCTGCCGTGGCGTATATTTCTATTTCCATATCCTTTATCTTTGACTCTTTGAAACTTCCATCTAAATATCTCAAGTCAATAGCTTCAGAATACGACTTTCGCAATTCAAAATGATGCTTATTACACACAAAGTGCTTATTAATCACAAAGTGGTACCATGTTCAGGTGTTCCTATTTTCCTTTCCCA
>KZ505678.1:1029544-1057277 GCA_002844005.1 Limosa lapponica baueri | reverse complement strand
AAAAAAACCACTGTTCAGGAAAATAAGGAAAACAAAAAAATTAAGTAAGAAAATTACATACAACAGATATTTCCTCCTGGTAAGCTTCCAGTTTCTAAATAATTTCAGTATTTCCTGGGTTTTTTTATTATTTATTTTTATTCCTTTACTTTCTGGAATGCGATTCTTTAAACATATTTACCATTTACTACACATAAAAAAAAATTATGTAAGTCAGCAATGCAAAGCATTATAGATTAAATGAAATATTCTGAATTTTTTATCATTAGTAGACGGCATCATTTTTTCCCAATTGTCAGCTGCAATTCATTTACTTTTCAAAAAAAAAGGTTTTATTTTTCAGCTCTCAAAACCCTGAAGTCATCTGCCATTTTAAACATTTTCTGACATTTTCGTAAAGTCATTGCTTTACATCCAATTTTCTACTATGCATTTGGCAGACTAAAAGACTTCAAATTCTTGTGCAAGTTATAGAAGCTAGGAATATTGTGAAGATAAATCAGAAAAACAACTACAAACCATACACGTTAACGCACTGCTCCTACACTTACACCATACTTCAGGATAACTACAAGATAGACCTACAGCCTGGACTATTAAAGTAAGGTTCTCGAAATGTATGGCTGCTGAGACCATTAATTCTCTTACAACTGCCTGCCTGAATATATGGGGTTTTGCTTTAGAGCTTAATGTAGAGTTCTGCAAGGTCAGATTTAGGATCCACACAAAACAGATGAGAACTGGGTTTTCCATCAGCCTCTCCACATATTCTCAGCAAATTACAGTAACATTTTAACAATAAATATTATATTTAATGTATCTTAGTTTGAGTGTTTATCAGCCCTTCAAACATTTGCTATCAACAGACATTTCGACCTTCTCCTGGCAGAAGGCTTTTGTATTTTCATTAAAAGGTCTTTCACCATCTCAGGAAGGATAAAATAACCCTGTATTCGAGGCTAATGGCAACCATCAAGATTCTGTGCCAGAGTGCCACTGAAAAATCACACCAAATAATCTTCAAGAAAATAACCTTGTTCATGTTGTGATCTATTGCATATTGTCCTTTCTTCTGTGATAAAAATCACACTGAAAGATTAAACAGAATCATGACCCAGAGCAAGGTCACATTCTCACAATAAATAGCAGGGAGAACCAAATAAAAAACCACAACAAAACAACACCACCTCCAAAGACTTTTGATGCAGCAGGAACAAAATCTCATTAAAAGAACAGCACCCAGTCAATGACAAAGGTGTTAAAAAAAGGACTTAAAAATAAAATTGATTTTTCAAAGTGAATGACAGGTTCAACTTAGCATAGCTTCAATTCCTCAAGAGAAAAAAAAATAAATAAAAATCTGTATTCTTGATCTAGCTGAACTTTCTTACTAATCAGAATAAAATTGTCATTATAATGATGCCCGCTTACAGCTCTGTAGTCTGTCAGAGTTTCTATTATAAGCCCTTATTCACAGGAGTTTAATTTTGTATTTTAGCAAAAAGTGATCTGGTTTTGCACAAAAGGGTTGTATTTGGAACATTTAAACTATATCTGGATTAAATTGCTTCAACATAAGATATGTAAGTGCACAGCATGTCTTATGTATTCAAAGTCATTTATTTTTAGGCTGACCAACTCATCCTTTCTTCTTGACAGACAGCCCTCCTTGGTCCTTTATCCATATTCCTATGACTTCCTCTGCTGAAATTTGCCAGTTTTCTGGCAAACTTTGAAAAAGCTTTGCTATGGGCTCTATACAGTTGTTTCCATTATAGGGAGGGGAAGTTATCATCAAAGAAGTAGTGATCCTGAATACCTTGGGGCTGCATGTCTCCACCAGAGATCTGGACCGACAGAATAGCTATTTAGCTACACCAGTGAAAGAACTTATATACACTTACTTTATGTTGGCAAGGTAACAGGTACCCTAGATCCATCTCAGTGCAACTCTCGAAGAAGAGCAGCAAAACCAAATCAGACAATAGCCTTGCTCTGTTTTTAATTTCCTTCTCCTTATTTCCCTAGAAGAAGATTCATAACGAGAGCAACAGTACCTTGAGAAAAGACAGTGGCAGCACATCAGAGGGAAAAGACCTAAAGAAGTGCCAGGGGTAACATCAGTTAAGTATTTGTTGGGGTTTTGTTTTTGTGGTTTTTTTATTTGTTTTTTTAAGAGATACTGGTTTCTTCTTTCTTAAAAAATAATAAAAGTTAGTTTATGTATTTATATTCTTCAAGACTGACTGTAAGTACATTTCTGCTACAAATGATTTCTGTTCCCTAACCAAATACACAAATATGTAAGAAATTTTGTATTCTTGTTGTCTTTTGCTAATAGCTGACTGATAAGAAATGTATTTATAACCTTGGAAGTGCATCACAAATTGGTAAGAAACAGAAAAAAAATTATTCGCTACTGCATTAATTAAATGACATAGAACATTCATAATTAAAACGACAGTCAAACAGCACTATTCTTTCTGGTTCATTTCAGGTACCTTTGAAATGGAAAAAGAGTGATGTAACACACAAATCAAACATTTAAAGGGCCGGAATAAAATTATTATTATGTAGATCTGAGAACAGTTTTACGTAAGACTTGAATTTGTTTTTTACAGCTTCTTTTTAATAGTTTATTTTCATCACAATTTAAAATCAAACCCTTAAGGCTGCTCAAATGTTCATTAATGATGACAGATCAATAGACATAACCCTCCAAATTAAGTTGTAACTTTAATCCTAAAGTTAAGGAACTTTAGATACTATCTAGCATTGTAACATCCATGTGATGGAGGATTATGTAAACCATAATTCTTTTTCCTTGTCAAGATTTATTTATGCATACAAAGAAAATGTACAGGCTCTTGATTTTTCAACCTCTACCTCCAATTTTTGTCATTTTACTCTAAA
This sequence comes from Limosa lapponica baueri, assembly GCA_002844005.1. Taxonomy (NCBI): domain Eukaryota; kingdom Metazoa; phylum Chordata; class Aves; order Charadriiformes; family Scolopacidae; genus Limosa; species Limosa lapponica. The sequence continues at coordinate 1,054,364 of KZ505678.1, read as the reverse complement.
GCAGAGTAATTCCAAACACCATATAAGGTAAGTCACTCGTGTTCTCATTCTGCAAATCATGCAGAGTTGGCTAAGAAAAATTAATAGGAATAAAGGTTGCATAATGAGCCTCGGACTAGTCAGGTCCATTACTATTAAATATTCTTCAGTGTCCAAACAGCTTGATGACTTAGAACCACTGTTGCCTTTGTAATTTATCAAGCTTTGTTTCTGTTCACTAGCATCACCTTCACGCTCACCTTTTATGTATTACCTGCAGAATTTATTGCAGTTTTAAAATGAACAAATGAATTAAAAACCTAGTATAGATTTTAAAGCTAAGATTAGCAAGACACACATAAGAAAGAGAGGTGCAATTACAGTTGTGAAAATGTGTTCTAAGGAATAACCCCCACAGGCAGCAGTTCAGAGTCTTCTAAGATATATTAGGCACAGTAATAGCACTGTCACCAGCCTGTAACTCCTGTGTTCTTCAGTTATTTCATTTTACTGCACAATAAGCAACAGAATAACTCACTAACCCAGAACATGCCTGCAAGACTCTGCTAAATGCTCTGCCCAAAAAAGGGAGAGGGGAAATAATTCTTTATCAAAATTTATATGTTGCTCATTAAGCACATACAACATATGGTTCATATACTATACTTCATATAAAATAGAAATTGTTCCTTAAACTAGTAATATTTATACTGCTGTAATAAAACTTAGCTCATTAGCTTCACATTAATGAATGAAGTTTGACTCCAGGAACCTCTTGTTTACCACAGTTCATGTACCACCATACTGCACTAGATTAAGAAATATTCATATGTCTTGGTTAACTGTTCCTTAATGCATCCAACAAACACACTTGAGAGCTAGACCGAAACATTTAAAGTCTATTACATGTAGAATTGATTTAATAGCTACAATTGATCTACTGTATTTAAATCCTCTATGCCACACCTTTTCTTTGATGTTATTTAGCTTAATTTATCATCTATAGAATGTTTAATTCAAATGGCAAAGAAATAAACACATTCAAGACCTTGTTCCTAATCACTTCTCTATCTATATGCCTGCATTTCCCACAGATCATTCCTTATCTTCTCATTTCTGTCTATTGCTAACAGAATCCATTGCCAATTTGGTTTTAGAATGCAGTTTCATTAATTCTTTCCTCAGACATACTAAAACAAAATATTTGATCTACCTACGGGCCATACATGTCTGACAGCCAAGCTTTAAGGTACATCTAAATTCAGCATTCCAGTTTCTTTCCCAGTTGAGACATGAGGCTTGAACATTCTGACTAGAAAACAGAATATGTCATTCTCTTGAAGCCTGGGTCTAGTCATGTCATATCAGGCTATGTCATAAAACTAAAAGGAATAGGAAGGAGTGTGACATTAAAAATAAGACAGTGCAGACATTGTACTATTAAGCCATTCTAGTATTTCTTCCAATAAACCCCCACCGAAAGCTGGTTAAACTGAGACAGTCTCATTGGAGACTCTAAACATACATAGTCATTAGAAGAGAAATAATCATGCAGTTCTTGCAGTGCTTGCTCTAGGGATTTCACATGTGCAGGCATCATGAAGCACTAGTACAATCCAAGTAAATTAAACCACCTCTGGATAATTAATACATAATAATCCACTAGAGTGCAATTTTTTCCAATTGAATTATTAGTACATCATTTCCTTTACTCACAATCCCTTCCACTAGTGTGTGGTTAATAATTCATATTACCACCTTGACTTTAGTTACATCATACTGCAAAATGCAGTTCAAGTACTAGTATTCAGAACACGGCCAAAAGGGTAGTGGAAAGGGATGTTTCACACAACTGTAACAGAACATACAAGATGGTTCTACATCAGTAATATAGTTAAATACAGTTAAAAAGGTAAATGTGAAAGATACAGACGAGAGATCTAAAAGTACTTCTGCTTTTATAGGCAACTGCTTCTTGCTTAACAGCAAAGAAGATTCACTCTTTTAGATAGGCTTATCAGCTACATGACCATGACTTTCCTAAAATATCCATTATTTTTACTGCAGTGCCAAGTAAAAAATTCTCAGTGCCTCAGAGACCTTTCAGAATGACAAGGCACTGACAGAAATTTTAGATTTAACTACAAAAATCAGCATTCATATTCTGCAGTAAAAACATCTATAGCAAATTTTCCCATTTTTCCTTGTGCCTATGACCTTACACCAGTAATAGAAATTAAATGCAAAGATAGGAAGAAACTATGAATCCAAGATAAAGGGTACAAGGTCAACATTACCCTCCAGACCTTCAAAATGCCTTCATTTGTGTTTCCAACGTATGACACAGTTCATCTGAAATTACTCCCTAATATAATAGCTTGACAAAACAGTCACATTTCATGCACTTGAGAAGTTTTTCAGCCTTCATATTGCTTATTATGTGCCAAGCTTGGTGACTGAGAACAGACAGCATGGATTTACCAATGGTAAATCATGCCTGACCAACCTGATTGCTTTTCATGATAAAATGACTGGATTTGTGAATGAAGGGAGAGCAGTGGATGTCCTTGATCTCAACAAGGCTTTCACTGCTGTCTCCTGTAACGGTCTCTCCTGGGATGTGTCATGTTTAACAACTTTGCCAATGGCCTAGAAGAGGCAGGGTGCTTGCTCATCAGGTTTTCAGATGGCATAAATTGAGGGGATGCCCCCAGCTGATAAGAATGAGAGCAGCTGTCCTGCAAGGAGACTGAGGGTCCAGGACTTGTTCAGCTGGGAGAAGGGATGGCCTTGAGGATACCCAACAGCAGCACCCTAGTGCCCATGGCGAGATTACCAAGACGACAGAGCTACAACAGTCCACGGCAGGAGGGTGAAAGATAACAGCCAAACTGAAGACGACCCACTGGTTGTAAAGAAAGACACTTTTTCACTATTATGACAGTCAGATGGTGGAACAGGCTGCTCAAAGAGGCTGTGCACTCTCCAGCCTTGGAGGCTTTCAGGATCCAGCTGCATCAAGCCCTGAGCAGCCTGGGCTGACCTAAGGACTGACCCTGCTTTAAACAGCAGGTTGGACTGGAAACCTCCTGAGATCCCTTTCAAACGGAATTATTCTATGATTCTACTAAATTAGTATTCAGTCCATCACTTGTACACATTTTCCACTAGAGGTGACAGCTTACAAAATGCCCTACAGATGAATATGAATCAATTATCAGTATGAATATAAATCAGGTATGAATATACTACAAGGAATAACACAGACAAGCAGATCCCAGACCATTTTCGATTTCTTAGAATCCGCTATAAAGAATAACAAGAGAAGCTGGAAAATAGACTGCCAGAGGGGAAAATTTTTTGAACTCCAGTCTTTCTGTACTCATTCATTTTTAATGAGTCACCATGAAAAATTAAAAAAGGTGCTTAAGGTTTATATCCCAAGTTCTACTTTCCACTATTTAATGACATTATTTTTCCCTTTTTAAACAGAAAATAAAAGTTGAGAGCTGCTATAAAAAACTTAGTTTTGTCATCTAACCATAATATAACACACTAAATGCCTGCTGGGAAGTACAAGACTTTTCAACAGACCAAAACAATTATAGGTCAGCCTGACCCTCCTACCCCATCAAATCAGTCTCCATTCATCACTGAAGGGTTCTCAGAGATTATACTTTTTTCTTAAATAAAGAGTATCGGGGCAACAACAAGTCCTGGAAGGCCTCACGCATTGCGTCTGTTTGCAAAATGCCTGACACAGGGCTCAGATAGGGAATGCAGGAAAATCCACAGGAGCCTTCCTTTAGGAAAAGCCCATAAACCCAAGCTGTTCAACAATCAGATGACATTTCTTTTTTCTGAAATAGCAATATATATATATCGCTATTGTATCAGAATATAGCAAATTCTGAATTATAATCCAGTACATCCCATAACAGGAAAACACAAAAGATTCCTACCAATCCCATTATAAATATGACACTTCTGTACCAACTGTTCTATTTATCCATTTTATTAGTATTAAAATAGCACTAGTGACGTACAGAGGCTCTAGAAGTTCTGCATTCTCATTCCACACATAATGCATTTATTTGACTTAGGTTAAAGGGAAAAAACCCATAACAAACAACAAAAAAAATCAACCCAGAAAACAACAAAAACCAAGACATCTTTCCCAGTTAATCATTAATTCTCCAAAACAACATCACTATCAAAGCAACTGTTTCTTGCTAATTACAAAAACAGGTCTGTTACATCTCTGTTTCCACAATTTAGATTCAAAGAACAGACTTCTACCATTTTTACTAAGTTGATATTTAACCAGCCATATAATGTTACTGTACCAACTGCATTTTACATTTCCATAACTATGTCACACAAGGATTGAGCTATATAACTAAGGTTTCTTCGCACATTACTAAAATGGATTGTTTGCATTTTAAAGCTCTGACCTTGACAGAAGTTCCAGAGTCCAGACGTAGGTGACACTGTACAACATGGATAAGGCAAGAAGTCAAGTTTTTGTCCTACTGAACAACACTACTAGGACAAAAAACATTTACAGAACACTTACCCAAGTTGACAGGTCAACATGGTCCTGTACACAGAAACATGGTTGCATTTCACAGAGCTTAAAGAGAACTGGCTTTCATGAGCCATGATGTATTTTGAAATATAAGCAATTCTTACACTATTCCATAACGAACCTAAGACATTTTGGCATTTTCGTGCAGCAAACAAAATACAAGAACAGCAGACAGAAATGACTCCTTGTCTAACTGCCCATTTTAATCTCATTTATACCCACGTAGACAGGCAATTGGGCCCTTATTTTGACTCTCAGATACATCTTACCAGGCACTCATAGAACACTTGAGAAATCAGCCTTGAATAGATTAATGTATGATTCCTGAGTTGAAATAGTGTTTTCAGATAAACTTTTATAAACCGCTGAATTTCCACACAAGGACTGCGCATTTTCCAGTGGGAAAAAAAAAAAACAACAAAACCAAACGACAATTTTTTCAAAAAACCCCAACTCTTCAGCAGCTCAATTTATTTGAGCACAAAACCCACTATTTCATTCACAAAATGAGTAAGTGGTGCATAAGGAATGAAACAGGGATGTAAAATGAATAAAAATCTAAGACCCCTGCTTTAATTTCTGCAAAGGTTGAGAATGCAATGGACTGCATTCTCTGAAAACTAAAAAAAAGTAAATAAAGGATGACTAAATGGGAACCATCTTTGAACGCTGACCTGGAAAACTGTATCGTACCCTTAATACAAAGCTTTACATGATGTTTTGCAAATCATTTAAATATTCTTTCTGTGCTGAACCACCATCTGTGAAGTACAATACTACACAAATCATAGCAATTGTAATAGTTTCACATTTTGCATATCACTCAGCTGCTTTTTTTAAATATTAGAACAAAATAGTACAAAAACTACCACTTTGAGTCAAAAGAGGATTGTATCATATATACAAATAATGTAATAAGTTCCTTTCCAATGAGGTATTTAAGAAAAATACTGAACAACATTTTAGTGAGCAAAATTCACCTCATCTGGACAATCACATGGAATTTTCCCTGCGGCCCATACGCAATCTGGACCTGGACAGAACAAGAAAAACAACCATGTCCTCAGTAACTCACATAAGGCTTTCCCAAATATCTGAGGATTTGCTTTTACAAGCCTGTGCAAAATTATCATAATGAATGATAAGTTCCCATATGTCAGGTGAAATGTCAAAATAGCTAATATTTGAGTGCTGCATTTCCACTAAGACTAATCTAAGAAATTGACTGAAATTTTCCCATTGGCCTCAGCAGTATTGTCTTAGACCTTAAAGTTTATATTTGTCTTCGCTCACTGGCACTGTGTGCTCATCATAAATTCGAATAAATTATCACATGCACAATATTTCACACCACATTTACATGGTGAATTTCTACCAAGCACAAGTGATAGCAGGAATCGCAGTATAGTATTTTCTCCTGCACATTAGTCCATCAAAAATTTTGACATTTTCAAAAATGAAAACAAACCCCCAAACCAAAAACCTTAGTAAGTGACAGCACCAGGCTAACAGATGGCTTTTTAATTTTTTTTGGTAAAACATGAAATAGTTCATCCTTTGCTAGGTTTAGAAATATGATAGCAGGTGAGGTAAAACAAAGCTACTGATGCTGTTGATGCTACCAGAAGTAAAACAAGGTGAAAAGGATGAGTTAGTGACACAGTCTCAAAGAAATCATGGAGTAAAACACGAAATATTCTAACGTATTTTTGAAGATACTTACCATAACAAAAAAAAAAAATTATATATATATATATCTAAGACAGCATTTAATGCAAAACAGTAATTAACCATTAGAAAACTGTAATAAACTGTTATTGTGCAGTGCATCTAATAATTTAACAAATCGGTGGAAAGTGCAATTATTTATGATAAAATACTTTCAAAGCATTTAGGTTGGTAGAGATTCACTGCAAGAAAGTAATCAAATTACTAAAGCTTATAAAGTATGCAATACACTATCATTACATGATAATCTCAACAAATGTGAAAACACAGGTGAAACCCCCTGAAAACCAGGAATGGTACTCTCAGAATAACAGCATAAATATAGGCAGTGAATGCTGCATAATTTAAGCACCAAAATTCAAAGTGATCCAATGTGACATCATCATGAAGAAAGTTTTTATTAAAAAAAAAATAAATCCTATCACAGAAGCCTTTATGGGAACACATGCAGAATTACTGAATTTCCTCAGCAAAGCCTGTGGAAATATCAATAATTGTTGCCCTTTCAAAGCCTTTTTATGAGTTCTTCTTGTATATTATTGTTTTAACATTATAATAAAAAAAGGAGTTATCCTTTGTCACTAAATTAATTCAGAGGAAATTTAGGGGATGCACTGTATCTTTAATAGCTAACAGCATCAAGGCATGTTGCTCATGGTATTACCACTGCAACATTTTGTTTTAATAAAGGCTCTTGTGACTGTAACTAGATGCATATGTTCTCACTTACTTTATGTCTGGTGGAGCTATCAGCTCGTTACCATTCACTACCTCTTTAAATCGTTCCCTTAGGTATAAAAACCATCATACTTATTTCCATTCAAAATTACAAGTAATATAAGGCAATGTTTTAGAAATTTGTGAGAGGGGAGGGAGAACTTGCCTTTAATCTGTAATTATAGCAAGCAGCGTGAATATGAACTATGGAACACTTTGAAGGAATGCTGTTTTATAGATATCAATTCTTAGTTTTACTGGCCACAGAAAACAACAGTTGAGCACTGCAGCGAAGGAGTAGGAGGTGGGGTGGGGAGCTAAACATGCAAGAGTTTCTCCTCCTTAGAACTCTGGACAACAATAACATTTGTTGTTTATTTAGAACAAATAAGTTAACATTACTTTCAATCCTTAAGTGTACAAAATGGGATTCATACTAAGGTAATGTGAATAGGTCATAAATCACACCTTAAAAACCCACCTCACACGAAGTCTGCCAGTGCTTAAATACAATAATGAAATATACTCACCCTTACCTGCACAGACTAAGGAAAATACATTGCTTTTTGACAGACTTATCATTGATTACTAGAAACATTATATGGTGCTCAATCCATTTAAGTATTCAAACATTTAAGTATATGTTTAAAGTCTAATTGAAAGTGCTGAGGCTACTCATATGTAGAAAATTAATCATGTGCTCACTGTACAGAGCTTTAGAGTTCTTCCAAAAATGATATTTAAATATGCTGGGCACTTCACTAACTTGGACATTGGGACTGCAAGCGAGATTCTATGCCTCTTGTATGTCCAAACAGCAATGAGTATTTTCCCAAATAATGAGGATCAGAGTCCCAAATAATCAGTAATTCATTCAATCTACATAGTGCTAATATTAAAAGGACTAAAGACATGGGTCACACTTAAAGCTCACCATTTGCCATGGCCTTTGTCAGTGGAGTCAGAGCTCTGGGAACCCGTCAGGTACTGAGAGCACAACAGCGCTCCTAAGGACTGACTGGAGGGGCAGGGAGGGCAAACATGGGAGATACATGTGTGTGTACACACATGCTGCAAAGATGACGACACATCACAAGAAACAAACACAGGAAATTTTTCAGGGAATTCATGGCCACATACTTATGACAGTATTTTTAAATGCAAAGGTGGTATTTTACAATGGTTTTACATATATTCTAAGCTTTGTACTGTCACTTTATATGAAATCTGCACTTGAAATGCGTGCATGCATCTCCACTAGATCTTTCTGCGAGGCAGAAGAGATGAATAAGTAAAGAAAATGCATTACAGAAAGGCATTAGGCTAGCACTAGGAATCTAGTGCTCTAGGAATCTGGGGATAGCTGAAGCTGCTGTAATCTCTGCTTTCATTTTTAAGGTAAGATACAAATATACATGTACAGTGTAAACAAGTCTTTATTTTGATCCACATTAATACTAACCAGATGCAAGGAGATCAAGGAAACACTCTCTGGGGCTACTGTTGTGGCCAAGGCTAATCTCCCAAGAGACTCCCTGAGAAATCAAATCCATATGTTCATAAAACAAATGAGCTTGTGTGAACCTGTTCCTAGTAGCTGCAGAATTTAACTGCTGTCCAACTCTCAACCACTTGTAATACAAACAAACTGAATACTGTTCCACCTTTAATTTTCACCCTTAAATTAGTACCTAAATTTTCCTATGGCTATTTAAGTCAAAATAACATAATTTAGTGTACATCTGATGCATTACCGTATTTATTAAGAATAATGGAGTGACTAGTGTTTTCTGAATGCTTTCAGAAGTCAAACATGCTTCTCTGCAGTGAGCTAAAAAAACAAGATGACAACAACAAAATCTCCACTACCCTCCAATTTTCAACCTTCTACAAATTCCCACATCAGTTCCATAAACCAGCATCAACTCACAGACTTCACAGTTTACCACAGTCACGTGCTCAGGCTTGGTGTAGGGTCAACAGAGAATGAAGTGTCAGTATCTGCACTGAAAAGTGCCCTGTCCAAATACAAGATAAGAGATAACCAATGCTCTTGAGCCTCTGTAAATCTGAAACCATGGAAACAAGGAGATCAGTGCACGAGCAGCCTGACACTTGTCATGTTATAACATGTCACAAAGGGAGCAATTCTCCCCCCTTCAATTCAAGTCACATTTTATTTCTTAGCTACACTGCTATGGTTGTCCTATGCAAACACCTTTGAACTGTACTGTTTCAGTACAGAACTATTTTACACTTAATATACTTTAGTGGATAATAAAGTAGAATTCTCAACTTCCATCAAAGAAAAAAATTACACAGCAACAAATTAATCAATTCCAGAAAATACCAGTACTGGAATGCAAAGAACCATCTCCAGGTTAGCCAGTGAGGGACAATATAAACGACTTAGATATCCAAGCACAGCAAAGAAAAGCTCAAAGCGTGTGTGATCCTGTGTGCATGAGCCCAATGTATAGCAGGGAAGGCAGCAAAGAAGCTTAAGACAACAGTACAACCTTCATGCAAATAATACACATTTTTTATTTTGACATTTTTACCTGACAATTGTTTAATGGCCCACTTTATTCTGCTTTCTGTGTAAAGAATGAAACATTTTTTTTCCACATAGGATTAAGGTTTTTTTGAAATCTGACTTGCTAATATCAAAGTATACAGCCGTTACACTTCTCTTTCACAGCAGTGAGCCAATGTTCAACTTGGTTTTAGCAGACACTCACCTGGTTGAGTGATTGGCATTCAAAATACCTGCTCAACTGGAGGTTGTATAATTGTTTGCTTTCAGAACATTTTCTTTCCTCTCCTGACACACATATGAAACATATCATGGGATAAATGCGGAACAGCAGCTATAAGCCAGTTGAAAATAAAACACTTGCAGGTGAAGTCTTACCTGAACTTTCCACTTCAGCATAATCACAGGGCTTTTTCATGCTAACTCTGCTCATTTTCAAAGAAATGCTTTCTGAAAACAATCATGATGGTTTCCTAAGTTACAAACAAAAGATAACCGAGTTGTTGTTTATTGTGCAAAAGTCTTAGGTTATCCCCTAATTCACTGTTTTCAAGAGGAATGAAAGGATTTTGCTAATAAGGAAACACACTTTTGACTAAACATAGAGAATTGCACACAAGATAAGTAATGCTCCAAGGCTGGTTTTATGAAATCAAATATCCTGAGTAGTCTCTCAATAAAAGTCTATTTGTTCTCAAAAAGTTCCGCATCTATAGTCTTCAATCAATAATATAATTACTACCTTTGCCACGTGAGGAGGTGAGTATTCTTCACCACTACGACAGCCCTATTTGCACACAGTATCTATGAACTACCAAAGCTGTTTCAGTAGGCAGCCTCTCAGACAGTACTTCTCCAAAAGGGATCCTACAAGCCATTACACCTGATAGGAGTTTTGGGCCCACATGCCGAATTTGCTTGAAAGATTCCTCATTGACATACTGTTGTTACGAGCCTGCTCTGATCATTCCTCCATCAGTCCCACCTTCAATCCAGACATTGCTCCTATTGCATCATCAGCACTAATACATTAGTAACTTGCATTTTCAGTTGACATGCGGTTGTGTGATTGTGCAAGATCATTTCATGCAAGCTGACTGACATCTTGCACTGGAATGATTATCCAGAACTCCCACTGCAGAAGACTGGCCACTGAACAGACAACCAGCACTTTCCTGCCGTAGCCCTCTGGCTTCTCAGTGTGCCTGTTCATAATTGGCAGCCAAAGTTTTGTTCTATGCAGGCTTGATGTTAAAAATTTCATTTTAGGTTTGTACCAGGAAATAAAAATATTAGCAGGTCTGGAATTATGGGTGAAAATAGTAATAGCACACCTAGTTGTAAAATTACTGAGGAATTTTGGGCCCACTGCACACACAGAATATTTTCCTAGAGAGTAAAGAATGTTATTAATAGACTATTGATATACTAATATCTTGGACGACCGTTAAAAGGGAGAAAACACTGGCCTAAGGATAAAAATCAGATTGTCCAGAAAAAAAGAGAGGACTCACTTTTCCTACATGACGTTGCTCCAGTAATAAATACACACACATTTAGATCAAGTATTATTCATGGATGTCTCCATTTTCCTGACCCGTACAAAGATCCTAACAACTAAATATTTTGAGGACAGGAAATTTTCACTTGAAATTTTTCACTTGAAGGAATAAATGATGAAATTGTTTACATTTGAATTGCATGTTAACGAGAGAAGGATGAAAATATATTAATCCACAGACAGATCAGAATGAAATTGTGCTCTACCACTGAAATGAAGATGCTTTTCACAACTTCCAAAAATCCCAGATACTGGATTCCACAAAGCAAAAGAAATAGCATTCACTCTGAAAGGCACTAACGTTTCTGCATGGACAGCTACGTAAGAGAGTTTAAAGGAATATAAATACAGAGATCCAAAATGGCTCCATAATCTCACAGCTTCAGAGTGAATTTAAGATACTGTGTAATAAATACAGATGTGACATTGAAGTGATATGTTAAACCTACCCAATTTGCAGATTATGTAAAAGAGTTAGGATGTTTGAACTATACTCCAAACGCTGTTACAAATGCAAATGTTCCCTGCAATCACATCCACTGTCAAGTATAGTGAAGGAAATCAGGCACCATGGATGATTTTTAGACTAATAATCAGTATAGTAACATTAGTCTGTGTAAGACATTGCCCAGCATATTAATGAACTATTCCTATTCTACAATATTTATTGCAAGAAGAAGGATGTATACACTAGAAGCAATTTAGTAAGGTAGGGAACAGCACCGCAAGTTAAATCTTTTTCCTCTTTAACCCTATTTCTCAATAAATGATTACATATACTGCATTCCAACATAAATAAAAAAAAATCTAAATAAATGAAAAATTTATTTAGAAAAAGGACCCAGGCAATCAGCAACAAGTACGGTTTTGACAGAACTGCAGAAGTATCCAAGACTGCAACCGCATTCATCAGAATGACACGCTCTCTCCACAGGTCCTTCAGGAGACCATCTCTTTCCCATACAGTTCAAACCTAGACACTAGAAACTTTGCAGGCAGTTTATGGGGCATTTCTTGCTCTTATACCTGTATTTTCAGAAAAGCAATTTTTGCTTTCAGTTCTTCAGGTTTGGCCTAGGAACTTCTCCTTATGGATCAAAGATGATTGATCCAGCTTGCTAGTTTTTCATCCCCTTGTGGATCCCTTCCTTACCTGTTATTCCGCAAAGAACTGTTAACAGCAGAAGCTCTAAACCAACAATCCCCCCCCTCCTTCCTCCCAAAAGCAGAATTTTATTTACAGGTGCCAAGATAGTGGTGCTTCGTGGCACCAAGTGCTCTAAAGCCTCAGATCTCTCTCCAGAAATGCTCTTATGTAACACGACTTTTCTTCCTTTACCCACTTGCCCCAGCCTATCCCAGATCAAACACTGAGGGCTTAAGTACCCTATCACTCCTCACAACTTGTCTCCCTGTCCTACCCCAGGTTTCTTTTCTTTCTTCCCAAAGAACAGTATTCCCACCAGTATCTGTTGCTTTTTTCCCCTCCCTGATTTTATTATCGTTTTTGTTCCAAACACATTTATAGATTTGAGATACCCACTGCAACACTTTAAAATGCTGCCACTACTGCTGCCAACTTTGCTATCTTGCCTGAACTCTGAGACACAACTATCATTTTTCTAAAGGTCACTCTAAGAAGAAATCCACAATGCACCAGAATCATATCTAGCTTATGTAGGAAAGTACAAAAATATTGCTTATAACTATTTTACAGGAAAGTATAAAGATGCTGTTACAGAAAGAATTGTTTCTATATCACAAAACAGCTGTAGGCAGAAATAATTCCCCGCGAGTGTACAGAAGTGACCACAGAAAAGTAGTTCATATAAAAGAATTACAAGTCCTCCTATTTTTAGACCATTTTTCCCTGCACTTTTAAAATGCTGGCTGTAGATTTACTTCTCCTTTTTCCTCTTAAACCAGTTGAATAGTTTCAGCACAGCAATAACAAACCAATCATTTTTTTAAAAGTGAATTGGGCTGTGCGTTGCATCAGCAAGAAGCTCTGAGCCGCAGTAAGGCCCCTTGGGAGGGGGTTAGATGAGAGTTAGGTCTCTGGAACACAATCTCTGCGCTCCATCAACAGAATTTACTGCCATCTTTGAAGACTAGTGTGCTGTAAACTGAAAGCCAGGGCTAAGTTAATAGGACAAGTTTCTGGCTGGAGAGCAAATACACTCCACCATGAGGGCGACAGCTGGGGCATCAGCAGTTGATAAACAGTGCATTGCCACAAGTATGAATTCTGAGGAATTATCAGTGTGCCCTGACATAGCTAATGGCCTCGTCTCCCATAGTTAAGAGACTCTGTAGCCTCGTCACTCTTCCCTCTGACTGCTCTCTGCAAATACACTTGCAGAGCCATGACCAACCTGTTTCTTTTCACTTCTGTGCTTCCAAGGGAGTTCTTAGATACATAGACACATCACACAGCTTCCATCTCCAACAAATAGTACCAGAACAAGGCTTTAGCACTGCCATCTATTCACTCTGCACATGAGATGTTCAAGCACCAGCAAGGAGCATTACTTGGCAAGAAAGCAACTGCGAAGAGTTTGAAAAAAAAAAAATCTCACCAAACAAACAAAAGGAATCCAATTCTAAGCTTTGACTGTAACACTGGACAATACCAATAAAAGAAGAGTAACATAATAATATGCAAAAATATTACTTAATCACCAAGTCCAATCATAATTAGCAGCTAGTACAGAAGCAAAAGCCTCAACTACAGCCAAGGTGTACAACTGCCCTACTCCAGTGCATGGTTCCAGACAAGAAGCCCAGATGCAGCCACCACAAGGGAGGGATCCCTAGGGGAGGTGAACTGCAGCTCTCCTCCTACAGGTTTCCTGTAGCTCTGAAAATTATTTGAATAAATATTGCCACCCAGCTGTAATAGTATCACCTTTATCACAAAACAGGATAATCTTAAAAAGAAGTATTAAATTAGCTTGGAAAATACTTATTGACCATTTGACTTGGAATCACATTTCTACTGAATTTTCGGATCTCATTAGCCAGGCATATAACAAAACGTAATCCAGGCCAGCATACACCTGCTGAACTACAACAGCCCTGTGGAACACATGTCACTGTCAGACCTATCAATGCAACTTAACAAAATTGAGACAACACATATCAGGGATAAGCAAAGGAAAAAACAACCTAAAGCTACAAATTCCTGCACAGAATATCTGCAGTCATTGTGAATTGGTCTGTGTGTTTGTGAAGGAGAGAAGATGGAGTGTCAACACCAGCAAGATCTTGACTTGTAACGCACCACTGTCCAGTTTTGCACCAAGGAGCTGTTTTGCCTTTCAGACAAATTCCTCCTCTGGTCTGTAGTGTTGGAGTGGCACATTCTTTTTATCAGAAGCTTTTACAAAGTGATGTTAGTAACCCTGTCTGTAAACACCATTTAATTGTGCAGGGGCTGTCTGTTTTAAATTTACACTGAATTCCAGCAACTTACTCCTATCCATGTACAGCCCTTTTCTAACCTGACCTTGAGGTAAAATTTCAAAGCTGGGAATGGAAGAAAGTAACAAAAAACCCTTTCACAATTTACATCTGTGAAGTGTTAGTTTACATTTAGACTTTAAGATGTTGAGCTTAAGACTCTTAGACAAGAATTCCAGTTAAGAGTTACGATTCAAAAATATAATTAAATTCTGACCAGCTGCTACAAAGATATTCTTTTTGTCCTTCTTAGCTGATAACAGCTTAAGAGATAAAATAAATATTTTATACTTCTGGGCTGCTCAGCCATGGAAAAATAAGATATGTTTAGTCACATGAAAATCTTCTCACTTACCCTGCAGTGGCTTTGTGAGATTTCATATGGGAACTATTTGTTATATTTTGAGCCTTTAATTTTCAATGAAAAGTCATCAATTTTTCTAAAATTTATGAAAGCAGAAGCTCCAGTTCTGAAGTGTGCCTGTGGAAGTGGGGATAGGGGAAGGGAGACATTTTGCAAACTTCTGATTTGTACCTGTCCCCAGAAGTAAGAGGGTGGAGTGTATTACGAGACTTCTTATTTTATTCAAGCAAAGAGGAAAAATAGGGTAGTTTGCTTGCAAGTGAGAAAGAAAAAGGGCAAACAATATGCTTTTGCATATAAGCAGAAGCCTTGATCCTGAAAATGTAAACAGCACCCCAGCATCAATTAAAGAAGGCTGAGAGATGGACAGTGGACAGTGTACAATTAGTGACTAGTCATAGCCCATTGCAGGATCCTTACATCAAGCTTCTGTGTGCTGTGGTTGTGACTCACTGCACTTCTTCCCCAGTTCCCTACATGCTCAAACTTGAGTTGGAAGAGCAGGGTATGGTGCTGATACCAGTATCCCTGACTTTTTCTTAATCACCTAACAAGACAATTTTCTGGAACTATATTTATTTCTAAATTTCACTTTCTACAGCATTGTCATAACTTTAAAGGTTCATGTTTCTGAACTTCAAGCCTCCTACTCTGTGGCCTTTGGAAAAGCAGGTCCTTGCACTGCTGAGCTGTGCTCCAGGCAGCAGGAAGTTCACATAGAGAAGGTGCTTCCCCCCGCCCAAAAAACAACACTGACCCTAAACTGTGGGCAGATTCAGTGCCCTGTACAGGCACCGGGGAGTACATGTGCACTTTCCCAGACTGTATATAATGTGGTCACCACAGCAAAGGCCTTTGGAGAGTTACCAAAAAAGAAAATACTATACCAATCTACCCCAGAGGTTGAAAGGCTAGGTCCAATAAGTAAAACGGAGGATAGGCAATGAATAGCAAAGGACATACAAGATACCAGCAATATTAATTTCTTTGTAATATATAGCTTTATCAACCTCTTTTATCATAGCCCCTCTCCTAGATTGAATTTAGACAAAGGAAAGCAAATCAAAGAATATTCTTATTAAGTGCCTTAACTACATGATTAACGACTTATTTAAAACAAATGTCTATTCTGATGAAAGAAAATCTTGTTATTTTGAAAAGCTGCCTTATTCTACTTGATTACTCCATTTAATAGGAAAGTAAATTGAATAATATACCATATAAAACCCATTTATCTTACAATTTTTACATGAGAAACAATCTTGTGTTATAGATTGCTGCTGAGTAAATTTCTAGTAATGAAACAGCTATGCAGTAGTTTCAGTTAAAAATCAACAGCAGCTTGTTTTGCAACATAAAGGATTACAAAAATACAGTTTGCATATCAAAGGAACCTTTACAGTAAAGTATACAAGTATTAAAATGCTGGCCAGGATTACAATGCTGGATTACAACTTCACTCGTCATGGGATATATGCCAGTAGATTGACCGAACGCAGGAACCATTTCATTTTATCACTGCAGCATACCTAATGAATACCCTAACGCAACAAGCAACGTCAGTGTTTTCCCTTAACAAAGTGGCTTTTCGCACATACGAAAATGCTTGTAGGAAGGCCTTTGCCAATGTAGCTAATATTTCAGACGGAAAGGAAATTGCATCTTTAATGATGTTACCACCACAAAAATTTCAGTTAAGTGCAAAGCAGGCTGGGGAGTCAATCAACGGTCAAACCAGTTACAGGTCAAGTTCCTTGAAAGAACAGGGTTCTGAAGTTTAATTATTTTCAGGGAGAACTCTGCTTATAGGTCAATAGTGTGAGTTTTACAGCTAACAACATTCAGGGAAAGAAATCACTTCCACGGCTGAAGTGGCTATGGACTGCTGAACAATAAGATTAAAAAAAAAGTAACACTAGAAGTCAAGACAGATTTTCAGGCTCACCATTTAGAAACTTTTAAAAATTTCTACTTGCATGACTGACAAGTAAAGCAGCCTAATGCATCCCACTCTCAAAAGCTGATGAAATACACAGCAAAAATACCATGTTTTACAAGAGAATATAGAAATGTTTGAAGAAATATTGACAGTAACAGTAATCTAAAAGTTCAATGTCATTTCACTGGTGGAATGATTGGAGCTTCCTCTGCCCCTCAAATCAGTATTGTAATGGGCTGAACGAGGTATCTGGATTATAAAATATTCCCTGATCCATGCTTTTCTCGCACAAACTGCTGTTGGGCCTCATCTCTGTTGTACTTAAATCCCTCTCCTCACTGCCTCCAAAGCCTGTAATCCTTTGCAGTGTTTCAAAGTTGCCTATCTGGAATAAAGAAACACAGATTTTCCCCAAATAAAGAAATGTAAGTGCTACAGTGCATAAAATCACAGAGCTTGGCCTTTCTTCCACCAGAACAGCTAACAGACTTCTTCATATAGGTCTGAAGTTTGTTCTTAAGATCGTATAAAATTGTTTGGAGGTTTTTCTAGATATTCCTGATTGTGCAATTCAGGACTCAAAGAATTTTGCTTGGAATATTTTAATCAGAACAATAAGCTGGACACTTCAGCTCTGGTAAGCAAAGGAACTAAACCTGAAATCAAGGTGTCACCAATAACTCACATTAGAAAGAATCAAGATCAGTGCATTTTCCCAGAATCTCACTATTTTGAACCTGTAGACATTACACAGTGGTACGGCTGCTCTACATACTCAAATTTGGAAATACAAAAAGCTTTCAGCTTACTAGGTATTTTAAAAGACTGACCATGTATAACAAGGTACAGCACAATGGAGTACACTGGAAAAAATGACATGTTGTTCAGTTGCAATTTACCAGTTCATCTATTAACACAGAAAAAAAAATGAGGAGAAAGACAGGAAAACAGCAACTGGAATCAGCCGTTTTGTCTGAAGATGGATTTCAGGCCCATCCATATAGATTGTTTAAATGCTAACAAAACTTACAGTAATTAGGAAGCAAGAATCAATTACAGTGTTATAACCTCAATGATCTTCTATGGAATACACCAGACTATGTGGGCACCTTCATGTTAGTGCACACAAAAACTTTTTCTTTCACAGGGAAGGTGAAAGACTGAGAAAGGGGAAACATACTTTGAAAGTACTCATCCCATTCACTTGCTCCTCAGTAAGTGAGAAGACTTTTATTGCTCTTGTAGATAAAGTTTAAAAATAAAAAATTGGGATACATAGTTGGAGTCAGTCCTCAGCCAATTTTTACTTTCTCACCAACACCTTCCACACGTGAATAAATTAGCAAGTCCTTACAAAGTACTAATGAAAAAACCCTCATTTCCTCCACTTTCATAATCACAGGAGATATATTAATAAATTTAAATCCAACTGAGTAGTTCTCCCAATCTACAGCTTCAAATCCCTTGCTTGCACTCACAAGCTATTTGTGTATGCAGATCAGAAATCTGATTGCCATCTGTATGAACTGATTAGTTAGTGATGAAATAAGGTGCAAAATATACTCAAGTATGCAAATCAACTCTTTGCTCAAATACTGAAGGCTCAATTAAGCATGGCCACCTGAAACTCATCCTTTATGTTCTACAATGAACAGAAAGTGGGAAGAGTAATATTTATAATTTCACCTGCACGTAGATCTAGCAGTCTTATGAGATAACAATTTCATAATTTTGCTAAGAACAGAAGAAAAATACAACAAAAGCATTTTATTGGAGAATAAAATGGGAAATAATCATTATATTTACATTATACAAATATTTATCAATAGCTATACAGACAAATGAACATATGCAGCAAGTTAGTAAGGCCCAATTCTCCACTTGGGGCAACAGCTTATTCCTCTTATACTCTTACTTGATTTAATGGAACTCAAAGTAGAACATACTATAATATCTCATAAGTAAACGTAAGTAAGACACACTCTTGATGGTTTTGTGAAAATTTTAAGACTTCTGTTTATATTTTTTTTTAATTAGAGGCTTAAAAGAAACATGATTTAAATTTAATTACATATGTGCAGGATAAGGCACATGGTCCTTTATAAAAAGGGCAATGTCTACCTATAATTAAAAAGGTTAGAGTTCCTAAAAACAATAGAAAAATCACTTATAAACTAGTTCTCCAATCCTCTGTTAAATGCTATAGAGGTCCTACTTGGACTCTTAAACTATCATAATTTTAAAACTTTCTGAAAAATAAAATAAGCAGCGTAACCAGCATTTCTCAGATATGGTTCATTTCTTTGTTAATCTTCTCTCCTGGGAAAAATGCATTCAGCCAAGCTTTATGACACTTAATCTCTTTGTGACAGTGTGCAAAAGCACATTTTATTTGCCTGGCCTGATAGAGCCCTAGCTTGTGGCCTTGATGATAATGCTAAGAGAGAAATTCAAGAGATATTATAACTGCTTAAGGGAAAGAAAAGAAAAACAATGCTTTACCAGCAGTAATAGAGATTGTCAAACAGACTACATGGCGTGTAATACTGAATTTCCTTGTAATGCTCAAAATTCAAGCCTTTAAGAATACTGTTTTCTTACTATGACATAGGCAAGTCAAAAGGGTTAAACATCAGTTTACTACAACCCAATCTCACAGAAACTCTTCTTTCAATCAAGGGCCAAGATTCTGCAAGCCATCCCTAAGTGCTGACACAAGTGACTGCATGAAGAAAGGTAGATTTAAACACGTCTCACTGAACTGAAACCGAAGACAGCGTCAAGCATCACCAAAAGTAAAACATCTCCTTGCATTCCTCTCAATATCGCACTGTGCTGCTTATTCACCCTATCTGCAGCACAACAAGTCATCTTAGAATGGTGAACAGCGGATGGAGGGCTATGTGTTTATTTGTTGTTTTATAACATAAAACATATAAAATTAACCATAACCTACTACCAAAGTAGCAAGATACGGTTTTGCATGGTAACTCATTTAGATGACTTTGGCATTAGTTTTCACCATCTCTGGGAATCATCACTTACGTTACTATTAGAAAGTTATTACACTGATATTGGACAACACTGCACCACTTTTGCTAATAAGAGTCTTTGTTAGGTTTCATCAAAATGGGACATTTTAGCTGGTTTAGGTTTCTTTGTTGGTTTACATGCAACAATCTGGAGAGGAACAGGATGAATAAATCTTGAATTACACCCTGTTCACAGAGACAGAAAACTGCAACAGACAGAAATTCAGCCAATAAGCAAAACCAGGAGAAACATGAATACTGAAGTCAACAATACTGGGCCACGTGTACGCTTTAGTTTACTACTAGACCTCTTGTAAAGCCAAAGTTACAGATTAATAAAATAATTGTTTCCCTGTACATTCATGCTATAAACAGCAGGCAAAAATCACTGGTCAAACCACACAATGGTTTAGTGATGTGGGAAAGTGTGTTTGTGGGAGCTAAAAGGGACTGAAAACTGGCTACGAGTATCTGCTCTGCATTATGGCCTTCACATCACCAAGATGACAATTTTTTTCGATGGAATTCTGAAACTACCTGACTTAGCCATCTTTTTGAGAGCACAATATATCCACAGGCATGAAAGGTGGCTGTGTATCAACAGAAGTCATGCACGGCAACCTCCTGCCAGGGCTTAAGAACAACTAGCAGAAAAAGAGTCTAAAGTCAGAGCTATATACATCCTTGAACTTTCCTGCTCCCTCAAATCAAGCAAAACTTCATTCTACCATAAAGTGGATATCCAGGTAAAAACAAGATGGTATGCACAGAAGCATTTTATCCATTATTTTCTCCCTCTTCCTCCTTCGGTGCTAGTACTCACATGAAGTCAGAAATTCCTCAGTGGGTTAGTTTCAGGAAAATATTTATGAATAAATAATTTATATTTTTTTTAACCTCCATCTGTTGTTTTGAGAAATTCCATACAAAGCAATATAATATTACACATAATCACAAATGAAATTAACAGAAGGGCAACACAATATGAAATGCATGTTTACAAAGCACACATTCAAAATTGACAACTAATATTGATTTTGAGGTAAAAGAAGTAAACAACAGCAAGGGTGAAAACAGTCTAAGTTCCTTAATGATGGCACAGCCACAAAGCTCAAGACAATCCATCAATTTTAATTTATTTATTTTTAAATAAGTGCATACATGTTTTACAGTTACCTCCTTTTAGTCTAACACATTTTTAGCAAGAAGGAGGCAGAGTTTTAAGCAGATGACATATTTATAATACAGATCTTCACATTTTCTGTTGTTAATAACTTTATTGCAGGACAAAAGAAAACTATTCCTCTGAATGAATGGTGCCTTCCCTGATGCACTGGATCTTGCTGGGATGGAGTTAATCCTGAACAGCCCATATGGTGCTGTATTTAGGACTTGTGATTAAACCAGTGTTGATAACATGCCAGCGTTTTGGCTTGCACAACATCGTGGTTTCCCTTCAGCCACTCTGCCCATCTCAGCGAGTAGGCCAGAGGTGTGCCGGAAGCTGGGAGGGGACACAGTTGGGACAGCAGACCCAAACTGACCAAAGGGGCATTCCCTACACCATGACATTGTGCTCTGCAATAAGAGCTCAGGAAAGGGAGAAGGAAGGGGTTTGTGGTTATGGCTTTCATCTTCCCAAGAAAGTATGCTGAGGCTCTGCTTTCCAGGAAGTGGCCAGTCATCTGCCTGCCATTGACAAATAGTAAACAAATTCCTTATTTTGCTCTGCTTGCACTTGCAGCTTCACTGCTTCCTCTCAACCCAGGAGTTCTCAGCTTTTGTTCTTCCAATTCTCTCCCCCATCCCACTGTGGGGGAAGTAAGCTAGTGGCTGGGTGGTGCTTAGCTGCCGGCTAGGGTCAACCCATTACACCTTGGCACACTCAAATCCACCATTTTCACAAGTGCACTCCCTGTGTTTCTTTTTACATTTGGGAATTTTGAATAAAGAAGACAGATTGTGACATTTCTATTCCCTTTTATCTAACGTACACATTGCAGTTTAAAGGGCACGGATGAAGATACAATTTAGAATATGAAGCAATTAGATAAGTATCTCAAGAAACCATGAAACATTCATACCACCTACTCTCAGCTACTTAACAACCAGTCAACACTGTAAAGTCATCATACCCAGCAAGTGACTAAGACAGCCAATAAAAATTTTCTAGTGCAGATAGTATGGATAACTCTAAAGTGTATAATGCTTTATACACTATGAAACCTTTGGAATTTAACAGAATTATTAATGAACAACTGAGAGCAAATAAATGTAGATATGTGAAAAGTTACAAAACTGGGCCTATGACTGTGAAGTTGCAATCTACAACTTCCCTCTTGTGTTAGGTAAATATTGTAGAAAATACTAAAATACAAGTAATTATTAATTTTCACAGTTTAGGCCAGTTTGGCCAATGACATGAAGGCAGATGCTCTCCCCACCTCTCACTCCAAGGAGAGGAAGAAGAGAAATAAAGGGAGTTATGAGTTTAGAAAAAAACTAGACTACTTTAATGAAATGTTAATAATAAGATAAAAAGGAAATAATGAAATAAATGCAATATATATAAATACATACAAAACTGTATCAAGCTCCCAGGGAGATGCCACTGGCAGGCACCTGGAAAGTTCCAGACTGGACTCAGTCACAAATAGGAACTGAAACTGAGAAATTCCATACAAAGCAATAGAATGTTACACTTAATGACAAATGAAATTAACAGGAGGCCAACACAATGTGAAATGCATGTTTACAAAGCACGCTAATTCATCTTTGACAACTAATATTGATTTTGAGGTAAAAGAAGTAAACAACAGCAAGGGTGAAAACAGTGTAAGTTCCTTAATGGTGGCACAGCTTACCTTCAGGAATGCACAGATCCGGATCAAAGGCAGATCAAATAACAGGGTCCTCCTTGGGCATCAGTCACATACAAAAGTCAGCCACTGAAGAAAAAGCCAACCTGCCCCCTTTGATCCCTCAGCTTTTACACTGAGCCTGGCAGACGGGATGGCACACCCTATTGGTCAGTTTGGGTCACCTGACCTGCCCAGGCCTCCCCACAGGTGCGACCCCTCTATGGGGTAAATAACCAAGTCAGCGGACCCTGGTTGCCACGGCAACAAGGACAAGTAAGAGCCCCTCTCACTGCACAGAGGGGTGGCACCCCAAACCAGGACAGCAATATGTGAAAAATATGGGATCTATACTTATTGGCCATAAGAAACTTAAATTCTTCATACTCCTTTCACAGAAGTTACTCGTGAAAGCCAAATTCTTCTCTAATGTATATATATTTGCACAAATTGTAGCACAACAACATAAATTTGATTCACACTGTTCTACAACATTATGAATTAAATGCAGGCATACTTTGAACAATTTTACATTTCCAAATAAATCAATCTGCCTGGAGCATGATTTGGCAAAAAAGAGCTCTTTTTGCCAATTTTCTTTGCACCAAAAGAGACTGAAGTTCTGGGAAACACATTCTCAGTTACGTAACCATAAAAAATATTTTATAATATGCAAATGAATGAAAATGCTATAGATTTCTGACAGCTTAGAAACAAGGATGCTAAGAATTTGAAGAGTATTTCATTCCTAGATATATAAACAAACTGTTTGCCTTCCGTTGTTAAAGCAGGAGTCACCAGTTAGCGACACAGATACACAACCAGGCACAGGGGCAGTGACCTGCACCCGCTACAAAACAGGCCGTTAGTGAAAACACACAAGCAAACAAACAAATGGAATGGGGAGGGTGAAATCACACACACACACACACTTCATATATAACAACTCTACTGCTCTCTGAGGAACTCAAAATGAAGAGGTTCCCCTTAATTACAGTAGCTTCTCTTTTCCTGTCAACACAAACAAGGACAAAAGGAATACAGTATTAGTATTCAATGTGGTTACAAGATAAATTGCTCATTACATCGGATGACACTGTGATAACCTGTTCACTAACACAGGTTTCATTACTTTGCTACAGTAAGTTAATGAATTTTGTCCCTTTGCTCATTTAGTTTTCCTCATCTTTGTTAGATCTTCCATCACAAGTACAAATGATGTGGGCATGACTGTCATCTCTATGATGAATACCAGTACCTCCAACTCTCTTCAGAAAATTATGTAAGCAAATAATTAAGAAAAAAGAAAAAAAGAAACTGTTGTCTGTCTTGGCTATTCCCTGCCCTGATTTTAACTGGTGTGAAAGAAATAGTGACTGAAATCAAAGATGTGCATATGAATGGTGAATAAACAAATCAGAGGACTTAATCTCTGTAGCTTTAAACAACAATTTAAATAATCCTATTATTGTCAAAAGGTACTATTACTATTTAGATGAGCATTAGAAAGTATTAAGTTGACTTTGTATGCAAGAAATTCATTGCTTTGTAACATAGGAATCTGGTAACTTTTTCACTGAGATCAGAGTCTTCACCAAGAAAGGCACCAGCACAAAAGTTCTCCTGTGGGAGAGCTTCTGATGGGCTGAAGCATGGTAGCAAGTTACATGACAGTTTTCACCATCAGCCCATTTGTGTTATGCATCTACTATTGAATTAACTCAGAAGTGTTATTTACTTCTGTCCTCAGCAGTCTGAAAAGTACAAATAACCCATGTATTCCAATTCAAACCTCACATTTTAATCCACAAAATGGGGAAAGGTTTAAAGAACTCTACAGATTTCTTAAGTGCTATTAGTACCTTATTACCTCCAAAAAACCACTAACTAGAGAACATATCCTCAGCAAGTTCGCTGGTGATACCAAACTGGGAGGGCTGGCTGACACTCCAGAAGGCTGTGCCACCATCCAGCGTGACCTGAACGGGCTGGAGAGCTGGGCAGAGAAGAACCTAATGAGGTTCAACAAGGGCAAATGTAGGGTCCTGCACCTGGG
>KZ505678.1:1012888-1023293 GCA_002844005.1 Limosa lapponica baueri | reverse complement strand
AAAGACCAGATGGCGGTCTTTGTCTTCATATTTTGATTTGCAACAGAGGTTAGAGGAAAAAAAAAAATCTTCCCTTTTCAAGATAATTAGAAACAAAGGTGATCAAAACACTATGGACTGATGGTATATTCTTCTAATTAGCAAGGAAAACACAGCGCACTGCATAATTGGCTTTCAAGTGAGATGGCATTAAGCTTCAGCCTTAACTTTGTGGTCCTTAAAAGGGTCAACACTGATAAAAAGGAAAATCTATTAGGAAAATGAGAAAGTATCAGCCATTTGCCCCAACATCCAAATAAAACAATTAATGTCTCCATTTTTGTCTGCATGTCACCTGATATCTCCTGAGCACGGGATGGCTGTACCAGCTGCTCACCAGGGACACAGGTGGCTGCCAAGTCTGCAGCCAGCCCTGGCTGCTGCGGAATATAACCGGGACACTTGAAGGGGCCATACCCTGTCTGGGCAGGCAGAAATCTGTCTCCCTTCAATGCATTTGGCTCCAATAAAGTATTTTTTTAATGCATATAAGGGGATAAATTCACCCCCACCCTAATGGGTTCACTTCCTTTCCTGCAATGCATTGGAGGAACAGCCAGGCCAGGCCTGCCTGGAAATCATGGCTTTATGGCCATTTCCCTGGCCATGCTTCCCTGCCCAGCTGGCTACCTCTGTCACTCCCCACCTGCTGCATGACCCAGAGGATACCTTTGACTATGCAGTGTCACACTCAGAACAGAAAGGAAGAATGAGAATTACTAAATCCCCTTTAATAAAGCTCAAACAAAGGAGCAAAATTAACCCAAATCTATACAGACCCAAAACCAAGGATCTCCAAATAAAGTTGTCCCACTGCTATGAGACCAGCCTTAAGGAAAAGTGCACTCCCAGGCTTTGCTTTACTGATAAGCATTCTATTTCTCCTTCATAGCCCACCCACCACGTGGTAAAGTGGAGGTCACAGGTTATAGCTAGGGCACTGTGGTTGCAGGCTCCAACCTTACACACTCCTCTTTATATAGGAAGAGAAATTCCTCTGGTAATTCAAGCTCAGCACTGAATGATTTAAGGCAGACTGACTGTATATTTAGTGAGGGCAGACTGTAATCTGGCAGGCCTGCTGGGCAAAATGAGTTCCTGAAACTCTTGAAGCTGGGCTTAGGTAAGCACCTCTTGCCACAGCAGTTTCCATTTTAATTGCACCACTTCACCGTAACATTGGCTCCAAATTACAATAAATTGTTAAGGCCAATAGCATCTCAGCTATTTAATTGCCAGGGCTAGCCAGTCTGCACTTTAAACATGGACCACATTTAAGGTAATGCATATTCTTCCCAACTCTGGACCACAAAGGTACATAATAACAATCTCCTAAGCACTCATTAGTGCTCATTTCCTTCTGCAGTCTACAAATGGGAAATCTAATTCAGTAGCGCTTTATACTCTCTTTGCATTCATTTTGGCTGGGAATAAATGGTGGTGTTAACTGAAAAAATCCTCTCTTCTTGAGAAACATACTCCAAACACATCTGCAATTCTCCTCAGCTCAAACTAAACATCAGTCAATTTCACTAAGTTTTCAGTCATCTCAAAATACTTAAGTATGACTAAGTCTATGAGACAAGCTGTCTCTGAGCACAGAAAATACTAAAATTATTGTCATATGTTCATGGTCAACCAAATGAAGAAGCATGGAAGGATAAGCATAAAAGGAAGAATAAGCATCTGAACCTCAAAATAAAAATGCTATGTATCTTTACAGAGTAACCTGTCAATAAAGAGCAGTTCTCTTCTCTGGAGCAGATGGCAGCATGCCATGAACAGCTAGCAGAACTTGCTGCTTCTCTTAGTCAAAGAATCCAGAGCACGTACTGATCGCAGCCACACATTCACATCTGTCCACAAATACCATGTCTGTATTCTCCAGAAATGACCCCACAAAGACAAAACCTGTAGTTAAGATGCTACATTTCACCAGCAGTATTACAACCCAGTGACACACTGGGAACTTAACACAGACAGGTAGATAAGGTTGGCAGGCTCCCAGTATAAAAACCTACAATGTAGCTTTCACACAGTTTTAGCTTGCACATCTTCTAAATACATATTTATTTCTTCAGACAGTATGTTCCCTTAAGAATTACCTCAATCTATTTAACAGAAGTTTTTTAAAAAAATATGGCATTATTGTTGTTCATTTTAACTGAGACGTAAACGTAGATGTTAAATTTGATGTTAAATCCTTTGGATCTAATATTAAATAAGGATTACTTTCCCTCAAATTCTGCTACATTGTGTTTTTATGCTCTGAATACTCAGCTATGGCAACAAATGCACTATAAATGCTGTGTACATGGCTAGCCTGGTAATTAAAATGCGTTTAAAAAAAACATATGAGAAAAATTAAAATGTCAAATACTTTCTGTAAAAGCACAATGTACTTTGAGTCCTTTTTAAAGAATGACCTTTTCAATGATCTCTAGGATGAAAGGCTTCAAACTGCATAAACTCTCAACCTCCCAAGGAAAAGCTGAGATAAATGAAAGTTTTCCTCTCACTTGCCGTGATTGGGATTTTCAAAAGAAATTGCCTCTCCGGTTCTTCTCTGTGCTCAGCTGCATGAGAAGCTATGAGGTATAGAACAGGGAATGCTAACTGTATCATTAAGAAACTGTTTTATAAAAATATGACCTATAAAGTTTCAACTTCCTGGGAAAATTAGAAGAGCAGTGCCATATCCTCATGAACCAAAACAAGTCAGAACTTAAGACCTAAAGACTTGGAAGGATCCTTTTGAAAACTAGGATTAAGTTTTGCTAACAGAGAGAGGGTGAAGTAAGCTGTCATTATGTTTTAAATTACCCCCAATACAATAAATATTTGAGTAATTAATGGAACTTTGTTTCTATGTGCAACAGTTCCTGACATCACCTAAATTTTTCAAAACAATGTAATTTAATCTTCTGGGAAACTCTACTTGCACTGCCATGTATGGTCTTACACAGAGGGCTGACAGTACTAGTTTGCAAGAAGAAAACTAGAAGCTGTAATGGGATTTCTCCCTCCCCCCTGACAAGCTGTAGATGCAAGTTCAAGGTCCATAACTAAGATAAATATACAGCACTCAGCTGTGCTCACCATGGCATTAATTTTGCATCAGTATAATTCCACACTCACTTAAACAGAACTCCCCCTGGTTTACACCATCTAAAGCCACCACTAGGACCACAGAATAACAGTGAAACTATATTCCTGTTTATAGTCTTAAATAAAGCATCAGCTTAACCCAACAATCAACATTTACTTGAAATTATGTTAAAATAACTTTCTAAGTCGAAAAACCATGCAACATATGAACAACTATAAGCCTAGAATTAATTTACTTGACTGACACTTAATTTACATATGCATAATTTACTTTCATATGTAACTAACTTCCAAATGTGCTCAAAATCTGATTCATAAAATGATCACATTAATTTCAGGGAAATTAAACCTATATGAACACTAAAGCATTTTGCCTTTCTGCATAATAAAAGCATTTTTGCCTTTTTCTTGCCTCCAGATTCTTAATCAGCAAAATAACTGTATATGATGCATTTCTACTGCACTTTTTTCTTTCTAAATAGCAAATCAATTCTTGTAATTGAACAGCAAATAGCCCAGAATAAGGAAGGGATTCCAGTGGAAAAACAATCATTGGATCACAGAAATAAAAGCCAAGGGTCCTTGTCTGTCATCCAGTTAACTTCCTTGCCCTTCAGCAAGTGAACTTTTTCCAACATACTATTTATAAATATCCAGGGGGTATCTTCTTCATTAGCAGCTCCATGCTTTAAGTGCATTCTACTTTAACTTAAAATATTTGTAAAGCCTTTAATAGTGATCAATATTTACTGTCTGATCTGAACAAATTCATTTATACAAATGGATATACACATTCTAACCATAGCCTGTAGAAGGTTTCATAATCAAGAAAAAAAGCCAGCAAACAAACAGACATTAGAATACACAGTAAAGGTTAAAATGGACAAAAGTAAAATGGATCAAAAATGTAAGAGCTCAAGCATTGCTCTTCTAGTTAGACGCTGCATACACAGGCAAACTGGAATGAGACAAAGATGGAAACTCCCTAGGTGTGTTTGCACCACCACTCGGGATCAGAGAACTAAAACACTGTGACAAGGACATAGCACCAACATACTGGCTGTAGATTCTGACTGAAGAAGATGACAGCTATGCCAGGTAACAACAGAGGAAACCAATGGCACAGTCCTATTCCTCAGTTTTTCCTTTTAAATCTATTTTCCTGCATATTAACCCTCCCATTCACAGCAGGCAGCTGGGTCCTACCCTTCTACCTTATAAGACCTGCAAGACTTCAGAAAAGCTCAGCACCTCCAGCTACTCGTATGGAAACGGTGACAACGTGGGGGTGAATTTTGCACAAGCAGCAGTAGGGAAGTCAGGACAGTCACTCCTTTTGCATAAAAGCCTGCTGTTAGAACAAAGCCTAAAGCAACAACAACAAAAGTTAACCTTCCACCAAAAGTTTACACAATAAAAATAGTATGACTTTTTGCAAGGATTTTACTTTATGCCAGACCTTAACAGCATGTGGCACATAAACAACAAAATCTGAGCGAGACTGAAGTCAGCTGCTGATGCAAAACAGACTCCCTACTCCTGTGCACAGGTTAGTCATGGACACAGACCTCATGCTCGAGGTGCAAATTTGACATTGGTTTTACATTGATGACCTTCCCACAAAAAGCACTGGAAATCTATTGATATAAAGCGCTATAGGGACAAGGTATCATTTCGATAGTAGTATAACCATAGCAGTAATAGTAACAACTGATTCACATCAAGGTGATTGGAAAAGTCAGCCCTTATAAGTTCCACAGTAAAACAAAAGTGGAAGGCATCGTATATGGAACAGAAAGAATACAAAGTTGGGATGGTTCAACAGTGTTTTTGAGTTATAATCACCAGTGGAGAAAGTCAGTAACCAGATCCTACAAAAACGAAACAGAAATACTAGGATTCCTGAATGGTACTTTTTTTCTTTAATTTTGTTTTTCCTTTTATTTGAATTTGGCAAATCCTCCTACTCTCTTGCTAGATTCCTCTACCAACAGAGTCACTGATGAATTCATGAGGAATGTATAAACAAAATAACTGGAGGATTTACAGAAATGCGCAAAGGAAATTCTGCAAAACAGCATTACTTCTACTGATGAGCAGTCTGTCCACCTCTCATAATCAAACAGTCTGATGGGAGAAATAAGAACAATTAAAATGAATAAACGTTTATCAATGCTTGTGCCCTTAAATCAGGCTGCACCCAATACTGCCTGAATTTCTTCCTGAAAAGCTGACCGCTACCCCACTTTCTGGGGAAAATTAAATATTTGGAAAAAAAAAAGCCAACAGAAAAATTTGAGTGACCTGGATCTGAGAAGTTTTCTCAGCTGAGAATACTTAATGTCAAGCTATTATATACACTGTCAAGTGGGACTGGCAATGAGGACAGAGAAAATAAGAAATGGCACAGTCACCATCTTAAAAGCCAATTCTCAAATCCTTAAAACTGTCAAGACTTCTCACTTCACTCTCACTCGGAACAGGTGTTGCTCCTTTTGTGAAAGTGTAGTGCCTAACCACATCTTTCTGCATTTTCAAATTCTGGTTCACTATTTGATTTGAATTATTAGCTCTGCTGCTAGCCTTCTTCATTCGTAATTCATTCCCTACTGACAAGGTTGAAGAAAAAAAAAAAAGAGCTAGAGACTTACTGGTGTTTAGGACATTCAGCTTTGATACAGAAGAGTCAGGTTTGAGAAGCAGATCCTACAGTTATTTCATTATTTGCAAAGGAAGATAGCTCTACCAGGAGAGACTACACGGTCAATGCAAACATTTATCATGATCTAGCTAAGGCAACTCCTTCCACAGCTTCATTATTCCTGCAAACCCAACTATTACCACGCGTAATTTTCTCTGCTTCTCATAAACTTCAAAGTGTACCTTTGGGCTCAAAAACAACAACTTCTGAACATTAAGCTGCAGTAATGCTGCTACTTTACCCTTACATTGGCTTAAACGGGACCAGATTTCATCCCAAGATTGCAATTCTCATTTATTTTGCTTACATAATTGTTGCCAGTGCAACTATATTAGCAAACACCACCACTGCAAGGTCTTAAAATAAACAAATCCTTCAACTTATCCTGAACTAATTTTCCCCAAGTCTTTCCAAGAAAAGGTGATCAGCTCCATCTGCTGCCGGGTTTAGATTATTGATCGCTGAGGACTGCACAATACAAAGGGATTTATTTTCCATTTCTTAAACATTTTATATGTATGCAAAAGGCAGAAGTCCAAACTGCTGCTATGTAGATACCTATCAAAGCGAGAGGCATCCCTCCTCCCCACAGGTCCATTAACACATCTCGTTACTGCCCTCAGCAGTACCAGTATCCATCCTCGGAACACCTGTTTTCAACTCAGAAGTAATTTATTGTATTTTGCCCTTGTTTGCTATGATAATTATAAACATAGAGGCCAAAGGGTACTGAAGCTAGGGTGCCTAACAAGACTCAGCTAACTATTTCAAATAGCTATGCAAAAATCCCTGGGGAGAGAAAAAAAAAAAAAAAGCCAGTCTACTAAATATTAACGTGCTCTCTCAGTCTGACCCTGTAATAATGAAAATCCACCCACTAATTACACTGTAATAAGTTACAACAAATAATTTTAGAAATGGGTTATTGGCACCTCATGAGAAACAAATTCTCTCAATAAAGGCATATCTTCATTTAAAGAAAACATCTCACAATGATTTTGAGGTTCCTAAATACATACTCATTATTGCTTCTTTCTTTGGTATGCATCGTTTGGGCTCATGAAATACTTCTAATGAATAGCCAGAACAGTAAAGAGATATGTAAAATGCCATTAAAATACATTTTAAAATAAGCATTTACAATTATAAAATTGTAAACCAGACTTTCTGAACAAAATTTTGCAACATAAACAAAGCATACACTTGCATTAAAAGATTATAATCACCAAGGTGACCTGTGTAACTGATATATGGCTTACCTGTGTCAATGAAGCAGTAAGAACTGGTATCAATAAAACCTTTTAAAAAAAACAAACAAAAAACCCCACAAACTTTATACCCTATTTCTTTTTATAGGCCTGATTCTGATATTATTTTTACAAGCATATTTTCTTTTATCTTAATGAAGCAAAGCTAGATTTACACTGGAGTAATTCAAAACAGAGCAAGGACTGGATGCCCATAAACAGAGCTCTCTTTATGCACTTTGGTGGGGCTTTGTTCACCTAAGCACAAGTACAAAATGCTTTAACAGCATGGTAGTTTAGTGGAAAAATAAAGCGTTCCAAAACACCTGGGCTGTCAGTCGCCTACCTTGTGCTGCTTGTTACACTTCTATTCTCCCTGAGCCAGTCATCAGAGGAGAGACTGACTTTTCTAACACCCTCGCCTCTTGAACAAGATAAATTGACACATCTACTTAGCACACAGAGAGGGCAAATCCAGGAGAAACACACTTTTTCCTCTTGATATGCTGTACAGAATTTTTAATGCACTTTAATCTGGGATATATCTGTTTTCCCAATTTTTTCTTGTTTATTTTGGGGTTTATTTATTTATTTTAATTAAAGTAAAAAATTAAAACTGCATGATTTGCAATCACCTTTCCAGAAGTCCTTTGCTGCCCTCATGTGTTTCACAGGAAAAGTGACTCTTGAAGTCTACATGCAAAATAAAGTAACTTCTCCAAGCAAAACAGCTTCTCCTGTTACAAAAAAGACACAGTCCATGGAAATAACAACTGAAAAAACCCACGAAGCTTATCTCTTTCTTCCAGTAAAGTTGACTGTTTTAGAATTTAATGACTATATATCAAAAATAAGAAAAGGTATTCAGTTTCAGATAATCAGAATTTCCAAGTGATAGATTTCAAAGCCAGCAGGACAATTTATTGGAAG
The DNA here is from genome assembly GCA_002844005.1 of Limosa lapponica baueri. Lineage (NCBI taxonomy): Eukaryota > Metazoa > Chordata > Aves > Charadriiformes > Scolopacidae > Limosa > Limosa lapponica. The sequence continues at coordinate 1,015,268 of KZ505678.1, read as the reverse complement.
TTGATGATCTTAGCCTGGTGGAATATCTGAAATGCTTTTGTTTCAAAACTTACTTTTCATAAAAGCTAATTTTAGCATCTTTCTGCTGCTTACACTGACTGGAAAAGTAACTTCTTTCGTGTCCCATTATATTTACTATACCCTGCAGGATAAAATCATGTGACTGTTTCATTAAGGCTTCCATTACTCTCGTGATCAGAACACTCACAAGCTTTCCCTTGACGCTCCCACCAGCCTCTGCCCTGCACTCCTCTCGAGAGTCTCACCCTGACACAGACACTCTTAGCAGATACCCAGAGTCACAGTTTGATGGATTTTTGCTCTCAGAATTTGGCTGCCTAAGTTCAGACCATCCTTAAAAAGGTTTCACTGTTCACTTCTCATGTTACTGTCTTCATCCTATCCAGTCCCCGTGCTGATCCCAGACCTCATTATGTCAATACGAGCTTGTAATAAGTTGTAATAACATCTCTCATGCCAATCCTGGGTTTACAATGATAAAACATATCAGAATAACCAGTAAAACGTGCTCGGCTAACAAGCTCTTTCACACTTTGGCTATAAGCCTTCCAAAATTGGTGATGCTTCATCTGATCCCCCAACAGCCTCTCCACAGGAGGGAGAAGGCAAAAGAAGAGCTGGATCATGATCCCCACAGGTTTGTTCAACCCTGGACACAAGCTATTGGGTGGGATCCAACCATAAACTTTTATTTATACTACCAGGCTGATCCTGAACTCCCATGATTGTTTTAACGTTAAAACTGCCACTATATGAGTGCCTTTAAACTGCCTCGACTTCTGAGTAACGACAGTTTGTTAACTTCTCTCTTCACTACAGAAATATGTAGAACTCCAGGCTATAAGGCTGAAAAATAAATTTTTCTTTTCATCATCAAGAAAATCTACCTCCATAAATGTTGTGCAAATAAATACGAATGCTCCTTTATCAGTGGGAGGGCGAGGAGGGAACTGTTGTCATCTCATGAATAAAGTACTGGGTTTTGTTCTCTCTTCCCCGACAGATGAAAACTCTGGTATTGTAGTCTCGCTCTAGAAGAGCTTTTTGCCAAAAAAATAAATGGTAAGTGCAGCAGAAGTACCGCCAACATCAAAACACTTTTGCCATTTTAGTCACAGAAAACAGCAAAAGGCCTCTTTACGTGAAGGGGGTGGGGACGGGGAGAGTGGGGGCTGAATGCTTATGTAACACAGAGGACTCCATAGTGCAGCTGATTAACATTATTTACATCCTTCTCCAGTCACCGGTGGGGAGATGCCAGGCAGGAGTCAAGCACTCAAATTGCCGAAGAAAAAGGACTACGTTAACTTACACTGGTCTAACGAAGTTTTAAATGCCAAACACCAACCTGCTCGCTCGAGTACCAGCACACCACTAGTCCCTAAGGCAACCAGTGAGCCACCATAGCACATCACAGGTTTCTCTCAAACATCTTCTTCCAGCATAACCAAACGGCCCCGGACACCAGAGGCTGCTGACACTGGCTGCACAGCACAGGGCAGCTCTTCTCTCCTCGCCAATGCCTTCCCTTGCTAAAGCCTATAAACTGTATTTCTGCTGCCCCGAAGAAGCCACTCCGTCTTCTCTTTCCTCCTGGCAGCCTGGCTTGCAGGCGCCAACTAACTTTCCTCTCAGCGACGCCCTGGCATTAGCTTTTGACCTCGTAGTTTAACGCTCAGCACCTCGTCTCCCACCCCCTTTCGCAGCCCTGCGCGCCTCGCCGTGCCTCCCCCGCAGGCAAAAACACCGCCAGAAACGTGGGCGCTGCCAGGCACCCCGAAACACAGCACAACCGGCAACACCACACCCCCAGGCAGCCACAACCGCGGCCCCGAGGCCCGCCGGCGGGCGGCGGCCGGCCCAGCCCCTGGTGGGCGGCCACTCTTTCACGCCCCGCCCGGCCCCGTGGGGCGCCGGCCCCCGCCCTGTGCCGGCCTGCCCCCAGACCCCCGCTGGGAGAAGCGGGGCCGGGGGCTGGCCTCCGGGCAGCAGCTGGAAAGACAAGTGGTTCCAGCCCCCTCTCCCCCCTGAACATAGCTCGGCCCTACAGTGCAGGGGGCGGGGGTGCGCCTCCAGGCCCCACCCCGCTATGACATGGCGGCCAGGGGAGGGGCGGCGAATGGGGTACCCGGTAGGGAGCGGGCCGCGCTGCGCGTCGCAGCATGGCGCGGCCCGGCGCTCGCCCCGGCCGGTCGATGGAGATGCTGGCACTGGCACTTCTCTGCTGCCTGCTGCGGGCGGGCAGCGCCGTCCTCCTGGCGCCGGTAGGCACCCGGCTCGGGGAGGAGGGCGGCGGCAGCGGTGGTCTGGGCCGCCCTCCGTGGGACGGAGACGGCCGGGAGAAAGAAGCGGCGGCAGC
>KZ505678.1:972375-1003959 GCA_002844005.1 Limosa lapponica baueri | reverse complement strand
ACTGGTCTCCACTCGGACATGAAGCTGTTGACCGCAACTCTGAGTGCAACCATCCAGCCAATTCCTTATCCATTGAGTGGTCCATCCATCAAATCAGTGTCTCCCAATTTAGAGACCAGGATGTCATACAGGACAGTGTCAAATGCTTTGCACGAGTCCAGGTAGTCATGGACTAGGTTAGTGCTATCATAATACTCTGTACATAGAACTGCTGTCCTTGTCTGGTGGATGCAATCATCTTTGGGCTCAGTTTAGCAAACAAATCTGGAAAATGGATCTGCCTGTGCTTGGGAATTGGGTACCCTGCTTGTGGCTTTTCTTGTAGGATGGAAGTATATACTTTTATTGCTAGTTCCTCTCCTACCCTATTGCTGCCTGCATGAGATTTTTCTTGATGATTGAGGGGATTTTGTCATGTTACGTACCCAATTTCTTCTGAGTTGCTGAATATGGAGGTAAGGCAGATTAAGCTCCTGTTTACCAGCAAAGATTGCTGAGCCAAATTGGTGGGATTGGACTACTAGATAGTAAGTGGTGTGTGTCCATTGAATTTTTGTCTGTTAGATTAACACTGTATGTCTTCTGTCATCTTTCCCTTCCATGGATGTTTCATAGCAGCTCTCACAGTCATTGTAAAAGGTGTTAGATGATGTAAATCTTCTACAGATAAGACTAGATAATATTCAGTTTGCTTACACTCAGTAAAGATCAGGACAATGTATCTAATCATAGCTTTTTCCATGTTGCTGGAACTTTTATTCTTGTTGTATAAACAAACTATTTGGAAAGAGAAATTTAGAAGTAGTGATAATTAAAGCGAGTGAAGTGTAGAAATGGTCAGGAAGAGCAGCCGTGTTATTTTCAAAATCCATTCTCTCAAAAGTAGAATCTCACGTTTTCTGTAGTGTGTCACACAAAACCAATCCAGCAAAGGCCAGTAGTTGATCTTTCCCCCACAGAAGTTGTCTTTTGATTTAGAGGCCCTCTGACACGCTTTTGAGGGTAGAGCCATCACCCTTTGACACCTTCACAGGCTGGTCTCAGACTTTGCTTTTAGTGCTGGAAGGAGTACAACAATGCATAAAAGACTGAGCATGAATAAAAGCCTACTTTGCTCTGTGTTTGTGTGTGTGTATGGGTGTTCAGAAATGTGTCTTCTAATGCAATTTGTGATCTCTAGTCTCTTGGTGAGCTTTCAAAGCTACATAGCTTTGTATTGTCTATCTATTATTAATGAATATGATATCAAGAGTTAGATTAGATTGCTTTTCAGCACCCAGATTGGACCAATGCTGAAGCCTCAAAAAGGATCTGAAGTTTTGAAAAATGAATGTAAAGGAGGGAGGAGTATAGAGCACATCTATAAATATTGTCAGGCAAGGAAGAAATAAAAGGGTTGCAGCTGATTGCCTGCCCCAGCAGTGATGCATGTCCATACTGGCATGGTGTAGAGGAGAGAGGACATCACATGAATGCGAATTCTGGGAACTTATTTCTGGCAAGTTTCCGCTTCTGGTGTTTGCTTAAAAATATTTTTTTTGTTTCATTTTTAGGTATAGCAGATACAGTTTCATCAGTATTTGTTTGACACTTACTGGCCAAAGGCAATGATTATCATTTAGATAAGAGTTTGGTACACACTTTATGTGAAGATATACTTCAACATTTTCTAAAATAAGAAATTACTTTTAAGGGCAATTCCTGCTTTTAGGCAATGCAGGAATGTGTTGGCTGGAATTTTTAAAAAGTGTTTTTATTTGGAAAGCGTGGAAAGCGTGTTGCATATCAAATCTCTCATGGAATAAGAAGACTCGGAACCAACTGCAGAGTATGTAAAAAGAAGTTATGAAGAGGGACTGAAACCGTGAATTGAATCCTGTCTGGGTGTTTGAATACTACTCCATAAAAAAAATCTTACAGGGAAAGAAGTGATGACAAGTGATAAGGGATTTGGATCAAATAATCAATGATATGTGAATGATAGACAGTATGACAGAATGCAATCAAAGTGCTTTGAATATAAGAAGAACCACAATTAGGTCTGCTTATATTGCAGGGGAGGAATGGCAGTTGGAAGAAAATATTCCCTCTGTTCTGCTTTGATATCTGTCAGAGGTGCTAGAAAAGCCAAGATAAAAACACACACTTTTGTCTTCCTCCTTTTTGTGAAGTCCTACTTTTTCTCTGCAGCTAGAATAATAGAAGAGGGAAATAGAGAGTCAAAGTTGTTTCCTGAGCACACACTCTGTCAGAAGTGCTGCAGTTCTCCAATATCAGTCTTCAGACCTTTATTGGGTAAATATAGGTTCAGAGCAGGGAGTGTATTTTGGAACGTGGCTGGAATATCAGTCTTCTCCATTAATTTGTTAAATGGATAGAAAAATAAGAAGTAATTGTAGTTAGACAAACCAAGGCAGTTCTGGTGGTTTAACATCCTGTGTCCTAGCAGGATGCATGTATTTGCAGATCAGCCTTTCCATGCTTTGAGACCTCTATCAGTTCCATGCCTTCCCTCTTGTGTACTTCACAATTAACAGTGAAGTCCATTGCAAAGCGTAAATTAAAAACCCTATTCATGATAGAAAAAATTATGAGGGTGGGTGTTGTTAATTTATATTTACCACGTCTAGAAAGTCAGCCATTACAGAATACTCCAAATGGCGTGGATGTTAAATTTCCCTACATTAGTTGAATTCATAGGTGGGACTTGCTGGGAATCAAAAGGTGGTTCCAGCCCTGCTGACCTGTAAAATGCTCTGAATCTTTCATCTGGAATGCTTTACCTCTCTTCTTTCTGAAGCACTACCATGAAAAGTATTGAAGCAATTCTGTAATTTTTGCACTTGATTACTGTACCATGTTAATAGATCAGTGTATTGTTATCTTCTTATGACAAATGCAATCATAATTGTCTATTGTAAGTATTGTCATTTCAGTCCTTCTACTTTTAAGTGTTAATAATTTTATATGAAGACAAAGTGCTATGTTTTACTACTTCAGGTTCTGCTGCTTACTGAATTTACTGGCTGAAAACTTCCAATTAACAAAAGAGGCTATCTTCTGTAGTATGGCCTTCCCTTAGCAGTTTACAAACAACAAATAGCACACTTCCATAACCAGAAAACAATAGCCAAAGCTCCTAATTGGCACTGGTAAGAGCAACATTGTTCTAGCAGAATCAAACACAGATGTTCCACCGGTGTTTTTGAGGTGGTACTACCAGCAATAAGTACCTAAAGCACTAAGATACAGAGCAACTCACCAGAAATGAAGGCCTACAGTGTATTTCCAAGAGAAGCGTTTAAAAAGAGGAGAGTCTATCTACTGAGAAGATTACACACCTTTATCAATATATTGCCAAATTTGCCTTGCTTTTATTAGATATCCACTTTATTCTTATTTCAATGATATTTTGAATAAAAAACACTTTAAATGCCTGTTATACTGTTGTTTGAACTTTGTGCTTGCTTTAGAAGACAACTAAAGATGAGCTTTAACACTGCTTTATTTGAAGGGCAAAGTAACTACTTATTTATATCTGCTATTCTTAACAGTAAGTATTTCTACAGAAGGGATTTACATTCATATGTAACAGATAGCAACATGATTCTTGATGGTAAAAGTTCAAGACGCTTGGGTTTCTACAGACTTATTTTTTTTAAATCTAGCTTCTGAAACTCTTAACACAAAAGTCCTTTTGAAATTCCAGTAAAGCTCAGAAACTAATATTCTTCTGAAGGTGATGAGACTAATTATATCCTCAGCTAGAAGTAAATTAGTAATAGCCAGTAGGCAAAGAAACAAATATAAAAATATGTACAAATAAGACATGATCATGATAATTCTGTATAATTTGCTCCCTCTTTCTAGGTTTTAAGAAGCCAACTAAGAGTTAAATTGGTCATTGAGTTGAATTGGGGTATCATTTCAGTCTTAATATAGAGAACTCAATACAGATTATTTTATCTATGAACAATTAAGTTTCTTCTGTAAGCCTATTGAACTATTCACATAGCTGTCATACATAAATACATATTTACACGCCCACACCGTGTGAGAATAGCTGTTATATTTGAGGCATAGCACCACTCAAGGTGAAAGTCCTGAAGTTCTTTACAGCAGCCAGTCTAGAAAGGCAGGCTAGTCGGAGTCGTCGCTGCTAAAATAGGAACTATCACAGTATTCTGCTGTGTAAAGGAATTTATGAATGGTTGGGTTCATCTTTGGTATCCAGTGTCTTGGCACTAGAAACGTTGAAAGATTGAACAAATCCACAAACACCTTGTATCTGTCACTGAAAAAGACAATTGGAGCAATCAATACTGTGATACCGGCATAGAAGGCATAATTTCAAAATCCTCAGGAATCATTCCATCTCTTCTATTTATCTAATTTTATAAATGGAATTATTTTCTTTATTAAGGTTTCTGCACTAACCCTCCTCCTGAATATTCCTAAAAATCCAATCCTAACTGTTTCTGGGGCATAGCAGATTAGACTTAAAGGAAATATGGTTGCTATAGTCAACATCTTTCTTCTGCAAATGCAAGGTATGGAGGCTGTGATCTCCAGACCTCTGCTCTTGCGGTAGGTATGAAGTAGAATTTATCTAGGAAGACTGTTAATCTGAAATTAAGGAAGAGCAAGAAGGCTTGCTGAAAAAGACAGTGAATATTTAATCTTCAAATTCAATCTAGCTGTCTGCTTTCTATTCCAGCCTCTGTGACGATGGTTGTGACGGGAATTGTTGCCCGCAGTCAGTAGCTATGTGCCGTTTCTCTTTGAAAACAAAGACGGTCCTCTTAGAAGATGATGCCTTAAATAGCCTTTTTTGACCTAATGTTGGTCAGGACATAGTTGCAGCTAAAAGGCTTGAATTATCCAACTAGCTGAATCCTCACATTTGGGGAAGAGAGTTCCATGCTCAGGCCCCAACCACCCCTTTTAAGATCCTTTGTTGCTTCATCCAATAGAAGGCAATATGTTTCTACTTGTTGTCTGCACAGCTTGAGAGTATTAATTACTATCAGCTTTAAGAGTATATTCAATCCTGTATTGACTTACCATAGGTCGTACGATTAGCGGTCATGTTAAGGAATAAGAAACTGTCATCAGTCACACAGTAGACGGGACTGACTTCCAGCCCATATCACCTCATTAACTTGGGCTAGTTAATGGGCTAGATTCCACGCAAACTAAGCAGTGCAGGATTCATATTATTGCTATTACAACAGCACCTAGATCCCTTGGCTGAGAATTACAAATGGCACTTTGCGTGAGTGACTGAAAGGAGTTCTTTTCACCTCAAAAGACTTGTAATGTTTATATGTCAACCTGATAAGTAAATGTACAGCAGCCAGGAGGAAATGCTGGAGCCTCGAAAGAGAAACAGCAGCCCTCTGGCCTCCAGTGAGCTGTCTGAAATCTGTCTCCTGGCATCAGAGTATCTACAAACTGCATTATTGGAGGTAACAGGGGAAACGCGTTATTGGTACCTGACTGTTGAGCGCAAATAGTGGTACCCTGATGAGCCTCCGGTGCCAGCCTTGCTGCCAATCATTCTGTGCACCATGCAGACGTGGTTATCTAAGTAATACAAAAGAAGGACACGGCATGTGTTCAGTGTTAAAATATAACCAAAGGGTCACATCAAGGTGCACCACTGAAATACTAAAGATCCTACAGAGATCTTCACAGAGATACCAAACTACTAGGTCTTCAGCAATGCAGGAGTTAATTATGCCAGTCTTCAATCAACTAATATAAAATGATTGTTAATACAGAATGAATACACTAATTATTACACATTATTATGCTCAGCTAATACAGAATGAATACATTCATTTATGGATGCCTAGATAGGGAAGGAACAGAAGGAATGTTTGCATATGAAGAGTCATCATGATGACGTTTTGGCAGACATTGGAAAATACATAGCTGTCCCTTAAATAAAATTGTTCCCCTAACTTAAACCATATCATAGAAGTGATAGCTATACCTATGTATCTAATGATCACAGAAGCAGCTGTTCATCTTTCCTCTTAGCCAAAGTACAAAAAAATAAAAAGTCATTCCTAATGTACAAACTCAGAAGCTCAATTCTAAAACTCTGGGTATAACTTGTCTCAAAGAGGGTGAAACAGAACAGTTTACTTGCATCTAAAAGAGGGAGTGTCACCATCAAAAAGTTAAACTTACATCTCCATTTGGTCATGAGCACATCGAGATCCATAAGGGAGGTAAGAAGCTGAAAGGGAACCTGAAAACGAGGCTCCTCCCTTGGAAAATGAAAGAAAAGACAGTGAGACCTCTTATGATACGCTGTATTTTTCAAAGTATCTCTTCACCAGCGTGTAAGAGTGACCTAAGGTACATTTTTCCTAAACTGGTATTGAAATGTCAGTCAATGTTCTAAGAAATGCCTCTGCCATGTAAGTCTCAACCTGTGCCTTTTCCCTCATACTTGGAAAAATAAATCATCCTAGGACACTTGGTAGAACAGTTTGAACAAGGCATTTGCTAGTTTCAATCTGAGGAGCAGTATCTGGTCAGACATGAAGCAGCTGCCCAGAGAAGCCATGTAACCTCCACTCGCGAAGATATGCAAAACTCAGCTGGATCCAGCCCTGGCCAGCCTGATCTGACCTTCAAGTTGGATCTAACTAAGCTGGGTTTTCATGGAGGGTTGGACTGGATTACTTTTCAAGGTCCGTTCCAACCTAAATAAACGTGTGCTGCTGTCCTTAACCATCACCCCTCCTCCTGCCAGTAAGTATTAAAGATACATCTTCTAACATTACCTGTAGAAGTAGATCATTAAGGCACCCTTCAGTGCTTTATAAGACAGTCGTCTTTCTCCTGCAAAATGCAAGTCTCCTTAGTTACTGAGTCTCCTGCAAATTTAATGCTATTATGTGATTACATGTATCATGTATAAAAAAAAGTGCATATTGGCATACATTAATACAATCTACCTTTACTAAGCAGATGTTCATGGCGTTTTTCATCAAATAAGGAAAGTAATACATCTTTCTGCTTTTGGAATTCAGATAATAAGTCATCTTTTTCTTCTGATTCTGGTTTGGCCTTTAATATTTAAAAAAAAAACAAAAAAAACCATGTTTTAGAATTCAATAAGGAAAATTAAGCTCTTGAACTACCCATGATGTAAATTCTATTTTCATTACAAGTACTTTTTAAATTTACATCTTAAATGTAAGAACTCTATTTTCAAACAAAATAGATGAGTCACTGTCCTTTAAAAAAACAATTACCACAAAATGTAGAATTAAATTACTGTCAACAAAATTCAGATGAATGAGTGTTCAAACAAACTGGCAGCTTATCACTTTTCTTTAGGGCTAGAGGCCTTAAAAACACTTAATTTGTTTAAAGTCTGATTATTTTATTATTTTTTTTACGACAAAAAGAAGACATTCTTGCACAGCTACAAGTAAGGAAACTGTAAATAAAAAAGTCTAGATAAATTAGAAGTTTGTAAACTGATATTCTCAGGAAGTTGATTAATTCTTATGTTATGGTGTTTTTTCCATTAGAAATGTACTTAAAGCTACAGGTCTTACAATATTTGGGGATTTTCTTGTCCTTATTTGCCAGTGTAAATCAAATGATCACACAGCAGGAAATCGCCACATACTGTTAAATAAAAATGGGCTGTTTATAGTGACACTCCGTACTCACAGCTCATGGGCCCAGACGTTGTGGAGTTTTACTCTGAACTGTAGATGCAAGTACTAACTAAAGATGAAGTTGTAGTTTTGGTAAAATCAATTTCAGCCCTTCCATTGATACAATCCCTTTTCTTTTGCAATCAAAATAATCCATCTATCACGTTTTAAACCATTTTAGATGTCAAATTACACTTATTCAGATTTCCTGGAAAAGTTTGCAATTTTTTCTGCTTCTTGCAGAGAGAGGCTGCTGAAGATTAAGTGAAGTCAGAGAGCAACTGTGAGTGGACTGAAAGTCAAATTTATGTCAGGCTGTCATTTTGCCAGGTATCTTTGCCTATAGGTAGATCAAGAGCACATTATATACCTGCACCAGGGAAAATTCCTCTTCTAGGCCTTTTGAAACATTCACTTCAAATTGTCCCCAGAAATCAAATCCTTCTGCGTCGAGTCCTGGAGTTCTTTCCAGCCATGCCTTTAATAATAACAATAATGTGTTCCAACATTAACAATGCAAGGGCATTACCCTAGAATTACAAGTTCTAGCAACATAAATTATACTGCTACAGTTGTTCTGGTTTAATGTCCCATAGAAGTGCTTATTGCTGGAGTAAGCATGTCCACGCAGATGATTTATACCTGCATAGTGGTGCTGTGCAAACACACCCACAGGTCCCAGGTTAAATGACCGGTGTTGGAAGAAAAAATCTGTCTCATTCTAAGAGTAGCTTTAAAACCAACTCCCTTGTAGATCCAGGAAAACAATCTTATTAGACATTTATAAGATAATTGTAAAGATAAATCTCAGAAGGAAGATATAGAATCCTCTCTACAACCCGTTTTTATCATGCCAGACAGGCTAGCAATTAAGCAATTGAATAGCAATTAAGCAGCCTGTAATTAATTTTCACCACAACGTGATGATACAAGATACATTTACTTGGCACTTAGCAAAGCTTTCCCTTTGGTTTCCTTTTAATAATGGGAATGAAATTAGGAGGGGGGGAAAGATTAGGAATCTTTATGGTCAAACTGCCTTTAGAGTTCACTTAATTTAGCTCCTTCTCATCTGAAATTTCTTATATTCTGTATCAGGTGTCATTAGACAAATGGATAGGGCTAATAAGAATGGATGCTTTTATTGAGGTTTATACTGCATTATTCTTTAGAACGTTATGTTAATTTTGTGTATAAAAATGACAAGGGAGCTAGAGAAGTTACTGAGTCATTCATAACTTTAAGAAAAAGTCATTAAATCCAGGTAAGTGATAATGAAACATTTGTTAAACATCTTTTCTCCTTTCCATTTTCGGTTGTCATTTTTCATTTTCTTTTTTAACCTCTCTAGTACCTATCAATAACAGTGGAAATATTTTTGAAGTTCTTTTCTAAAAAGGGTTTATGGTCATGAAAAACAATTTGAATGAAACAGAACATTTATATTCTGAGCTCATATTTTCACAATGCAATTTCCTAGTTTAACAGTCAGACTTGTCAGACAAGAGGAAATGCTGTGAAAAATCAGTTGGTTTACTAATGACTAAGTCTCTTTCATACAAAATTTGGTAAGAATCCAAAACATAACTGACTGGGAAATTGCCAGCATGCTTGCTTCTCTCAAGGAAGAGGAATTTGTCACTGACACCAATGAAGGACATTCTAGGAGACAGGGGAAAACAAAGCAAGGCGTAAGACAAACGTTGTTACCTCCACCAGTTGCAGTAGCGTTGGTTCTTGCTCTGATTTAAGCAGTAGTTCATAATCCTGTCCCTTGAAGTTATCACGATAATGCCTTCTGTTATAGGGGACTCTCAGACTTTGGGGAACACCAATTTTGTTCTCTAGCAAGCGAAACTGCAGGCTCTGAAAACCTGAGGCTGGGCTTAGGTAGTATCTTTGGGAACAGAATAAAAGATACAAAAATATGGGATATTATTTTACAATGATAGGGTTCTCTGGTTCTCAACAAAATAATAAAAAAATACATATTTCATACTTGGAGAGTAGCAAATAGATATATGCACATTTTTATGATTGCAATTAAGAAAAAAAACCAAGCAGTTTTTATGCAACTAGAATGGATGTATAACATACTCTAATTTTCTAGCTATATAGTGTTTGTGCATACAAAGATATATAGGTGTATTATATATATGTTTTAAAATGGCAGCTTTGGGTATATGATGTACAGGAGGAAATATGTCTTTTCCAGACAGAATAAGCAGCTTCACCCCAAATAGCTATTACAAAAATTTCCCCATCGTTAAAGTGAAAATGAATGCATTTTAAATAGGATTGTTATACAGAATAATTGCTATGCATACAATAGAACAATGTTTAGAAAAACATTTAGTGGGTTTCATTGGAGGGATTCATTAATGAGATTCTTTCAGAGTTAAATAGTGTGACCATGCTGAAAAAAATAATTTAATAAAAGTAATCTAAAATCCCGCATTGCTATATAATTGTAATGGACTTTGATTTGAAAGTGTAAGATTTGGCAGAAACAGATAATTGATTTGATCTTACATTTACTTATCAAATAACAGTATGCTGTTGAAAAGCAGAAACAAGAATGCACCAAAACAGAGGATTAGGCCTTGGATTTCCCCTGCTGCTGTGTAATGCTAGACAATACAGATGTTTCAGACTTCCAAGAGAAGTAAAATTGTGATTTCATGCGCTTTTTAGTTAGGGAACATTAAAAGACAGAAATGAAAGGGTACTAAAACACAAAAGTGGATGGGATGCTGGGTGGCACTGGTGTCACAGATCAGATAGGTCAGGGACACAATCAGAACAAGAACAGGGAGGCAGGCAGTGGATGAAGCTGTCACACAGGGTAGTGTAGTAGAAGGTCATAGCTGAAGCGAGGGAAGAGATAGAAATGCCACGGGAGAGGTGAGCAAGCCAAGGCATCCCAAAGAAAGCCTGGGCAGAAGAACTACCAACTACCAGCCCAGCAATACATGGGGCAGCTACTGGAAAGCAGCAGTTACTGGGGAGAAAGAAGAAGAGTCAGTAATGCTTCCTTCATCCGCTTGAACCCTGCAGACCCACTGAAATCATGATGTAAGGAAACGCTGTGCAAACCAAGACAACTGAAATACCTATTCGATAATCTAGGGAGAGTGCATTTCTCTCACTCAAGCACTTCTACCATTTTCCATAGAACATGGCGGCAACCGCGCAGAGGTAAGTTTCAAGTAAATTGTTCATGGAACCGTGAGCTATTTCTATTGTTTCAACTTTTTACTCTGAAACTGTTCAGCAGCACCAGAAATAAACATCAACAATTAACTTGTACTTCCTTGCAGAGCGTGCTGGACTCACACTCAATCTCAACTTCTTAGTTGACCCTTGCACTCTAAGGTCAGGGTTGCTTCTCTAAGGTGGGCTCTCACCTTGCTGAATGATGCATGCAAGCTGCCAAGGCACATGCAAAGTTCACAATTAGTTCTAAGGATGGGAATTATCAGTTCATGGATTGCTGTGGAGGAATGTAAGTAACTACCTGAAATCAAAGAAGTCCAATGCAGTCATAGTTTCCAAAACTGAGAACTGTTCCACAAGTAATTTCAGAATCATTGAAATTCTGTTCATTCGAGTAATAACCTTCAGCATATTCCTCTCATCTCTCACCTGTAGAAAAAATAAAGACCATAAGCAGGCAGAATTGTGTTCTCTTTATACTCTACCTATTTATTTCAGGGCCTTTCACTGTTGTACATCACTATAGTTCCCAAGTCCTTTCCATGTGAAATCCATAGCAGCAGAATCTCATATTGAATAGAGACCCCTGTTTTTAAGTGAAACTATAATCTTCAAAGATTGAAACCCGTTTTTCTCTGAATGATGATATATTACAACTAGGCCAAATATAAAGGATTTTTTTTCTACATTTCTTTTTTACATTTTTGACTGAAATAGAAGTCACCACAAGAAATTAAATTCTACACCAAAATAATTTATATCACTATCAGTTTCAATGATTACAATGTTATTTTCAATGATATATGATATAATTTGATAATTATATTATACTTTTGATTCAAATCACTTCTACAATCATTTCTAGTACTGTGAAGGAAGAAGCCATAAGGCAGGTTGAGAAGCAGAATAATCTGAGAGATATGTCAGGAGAACACATCTAAAAGATGTTCATCAGAGGTACGCATTTGCAAGCAGAGAAAAACAGAGAACACTACATCTGGTGGGAAATCAAAAATATTAAATGGAGAACTCAGAAGCTCTCTTCTGGCTAAGTTGAACACTTTGCCTGCAGAGGATTCTGCTAAAATTCCTACTAGCTTCAATGGAATCAAGTTTCTCTCTAAGACCAGGGCACACAACCAGGAAATATCAAACTACAAAAATGAAAGATTATAGCCATTTCCTTAATTGTTTTGCTTTCTACTTAAACTTAACATTGGCATTTCAAATTCTGATTATCAGGAAAGTTTCATTTTTCACAAAAATAAATAATGAAAAATTATTCTACTTAGGAACAACTTATTTTGATCTGTTATAATTTGACATAATGTTCAACTAAAAAGCCAACAAAATAATGAATGTGGAGGACAACCAAGAACATTTTCATTGGACATTATGATAAAAATGTTCCTTCTTTCAGTCTAGTCTGCTTTCAAATTTTCCTCGTATACAAATACTCATTATATTATTCAAGGTATTTCTCACATAACATGCAGTCAGCCTTTTTTTTTGTGGATGTAGTATCAGATTTTCCTTTGTTATCTGTTGTTATGAGGCGTGTTTAGCTTCGGGCAAATGTTTAGAGGTGTTCCAAATATTCCTATTATATTTGTAATTTTCAGAAATTGTACATGGTGATTTTGATTATTGCTTTTCTGTAGGATTTCATAAAACACAACTACTGAAAAGACTTTTCCTTTCATATAGTAGGTATTGGATGGAAGGATATAGTATGAAAACTTCAAAAAGTTGAACAAAAAAGTTCAGCAGAAGTGACTTTTAGACATCAAAATATCTGTTAGCCCTCTGGTTTTCAGTTTTGCCTTTGAGCATGCCTTTTCTTCAAGTTTCTGTAGTTATCAGTATCTGCATTTTTTGCAGATCAAATGCCTGTACTATCAGGATATATGAGCCACTCAGCCAAATTTCACTGTTTCGCTGGGGTCTTCTTAATGCTGTTTTCAAAAAAATAACACGTTCCTTCAGTAAACCCAAATATATCAGGCTCAAAGGCAGGAGGCAAGAGAAAGAGAGGGCTGCATTTTCCCAAAATTAATAGTTGCTCTTAACTTACGTGGCCATTTTGAAAGATCTCCCGCACAGAGTCCATTTCCCACAGAATCTGCTTAAACCAAAGTTCATAAGCTACAACAAGAAAGGCATTGTTAGCATTAGCTTCAGCATTACTTTGTTTTTTCTTCATAGCACTGAAGAAGTAAAACTTATATTTTGATTTTAAATGAGTAGCCTACATTTGCACTGCTGGTGTATAAAAAGATGCTGATACATAAATGAAATATCTGTTACAGTATGCTGTCCTTTACCTATACTGTTACATGAAATAATCTAATGTTGAGAATGTTGTCAGATTTTTTTAAAGCATGTCTTATAGATATTTGATGTGCAGAATGTTCACTACAAAAGAGGGAAAGAAAATCTAGATCTGATACTGCAATAAAAGCTACCCTCAGAGCTGCTTACAACCTATACATCATCTACAAGTTTACTGACAATAACAGGAAAATATCATCAGGCCAGTGCCTGCAAAGCATGTGTATATTTACAGTTAGGGAGCACCTAATCACTAAGTTGTCTTCTAGACAGACTCTGGGTGGTTAAAGCTTCATTGAAGTTTCAGAGAAGGCGTAAGCCAACACAAAAAATTTGGCTTCAATAAATCACATAGCAACGTGTTACTAAGACAGGGAATGTGTTTCACAACCTTAATTTCTCTAGAAACAGAACCATCCAAATCTTGGTTTCCCAAATCCAAAGGTTATACTTATGGCTTCATAAGCATAGCGTTGATTGCAGCCTTAAAATGAGATAGGGATATACACAAACATAAATGCAGATAAAAGACAGAGCAATTGTAGGGATTGTGTCTAAAATGAAAACAAATTGTGTATTGCTTGTTTCAGGACTGAGTAACTCTATGTGGCAAAAATGCTGGTCAGCCACCCCTGAACTTCTCCCAACCACTTACCTTGATGCGTCACAATGAAAAGATGTTCATCATGGATTTTCTTTCCTTTCTTCTCACTCTGAAGTTCTTGAGCATTCAATATTTTGTTCAGCTTAAAAATAAAGATAGGACTGTTATTTAAAGTTCCCAATTCTGCTATTAGTCCTACTGTGTAGAGCTAATAGGTAAGGATATTTTTAAAAAAAATATATACATATATAGACCTCATATTCCAGGCTGTATGAGAAGTTAGACTGAATGGTCTCAGGTGTCATTTTTACTTTTTAATTAAAAAAAAAAAAAAGTCTTGCCTAAAATGAAAAGTTTATATACCTCAAGTAATAAAGTTTGGAAAATAATTTTAAGGATATTTTCAATTCTAAAAATGAGAAAAAAAATATCCAGCATGTTTTCTAGATCTTAATCTATACTGTCGTGTTCCATGGAAACAGAGTTCCTATATTAAAATTCTGTGTAATCATGCAATAACAGCTGCACAAGAACTCTGATTTGAGTCTATACTAGTTATCTCAGTTCTAGCATTACTAATTGTTTTACTGAGTCAAGTTTACAATCTAATCATAGGTGTTTTATCATAGTTGTTTTAGAAGAAATCTTTGCAAGATTCCATGTAGTATGGCAACAAATCAGTCTTCTGTTCACAAGCACAAAGTAATTCCACTCACTTCGGTTCATGCTGTCACCGAAAAAATATGTCTGGATTCTTTTATTATGGCATTTTATTTTTACTTCTCTCTTAATTACTTCTAGTTGTTGCAGTTTTTTGTTTGGGTTTTTTTTGTGACCCTCCTTAGTCAACATCCCACCCCCTAGATTTCTGCAATATATTTTTCCTGCCAAATATTCTGGGCTTTCACGCAATAATTCGGGGAAGTTGTACATGTCCTGCTGACGCGGAGAAATTGCCAAGTGGTGACTGCCAGACCAAAGAAAGCCTTTTGTGGTGCACCATTTTACAGTTTAGGTTTACCAATATAAATAATTCCCTCCCAAAATCTCCCAAATATCCAGCTTCCCCTCAGTTTGAGAAGCCATCCCACAGTCCACCTGCACCATCACAGTTGAGATGGGCACCTGTACCTGTGAGTACCTGTGGTGAGCTCAGGTAGACAAAGGGCTCTTGAAGTCCTTGTGTTAGTGACTGGCTGACTGCTGGGAGAAGCGTCAATCACAGGTCCTGGCTCAAGTCTTAAGAGAGACCAGGGCAGTAAACATGAAATCCTTAAACTTACTTGTAGGTAGTCTCCATAGACAAGTCCACCTCTGCTGGCTTTATTTATCCCTTCTTGTGATTTGTCATCTTTTTCATCTTCCAAAGAGAGCTTGCTAAATCTAAGAAGAAAATTAAGTAAACATATAAGCTATTTAATTAAAGACCTATGAATATACCTGCCTTAGTAACTAACAGGTGCATCTACAATTCAAACAATGCTTTGTTTGGAGAAAATGAACCACTAAAGCAGGCTTTTGAGAAAAACTGCACTTGAAATACATCTTCTCACAGTAACAGCTGGTAGCATTACATCTAGTTTATCAAATAACAAGTGCTCAGACAGTTCAATCTAATTTCCTTTAGTGATAGCTACAGCTATCTATCTAATTTCTCTCTGAGCTTTCATACTTTACGTTAACATTATATAACTTGAACTAATGTTATGAAGCAAAACACAGGAATGAGGGACTCACAGGTAGTTGCTCCCCGCGAAGGGGCACCCACTCATGATTCCAGGATCCGAACTTGCTGAGCTGCGTGCCAGGGAATATACTCCGTCAGTGTTCTTAAAACCGCTGCAGTTGCCTTATATGTAACCTTATCTCACTGCTTAGGCCAACCCCCAAATTCTCTTCCTTAGCCCTCAGCCCATCCCCACTATTCAATAACTACAGAAACTATCACAGCACAAAGGTCAGTAAGTCCATGTGCTGTTGGTTCTCCAGGTTTGGGTTTTTTTTTTCAATCAGTCAAAACAGGAATGGCTGGCATACTTGCTTTGTCCTATGGCACACGCCTTTTGTGTTTTTTACTGCAAGGTTTCCACCAGCTGCTTCTTTGGGGACCAAGGCTGATGTAAAGGGTAAATCAATAAGAGGTCTGTATCTGAGAAAAAGGCCATCTTTAACTTTCAGCCCTTTGTATCAAGATAGCAACATACTTTTAAGTTTTAAAGGTGAAACATATGGAAAAGGAAAGAGGAGGGGAAGGTAAAGAGAATGTATTTCTATGGCAGACTGAATACTGCTTGTAAGAGATCTCAAGTAATGCACATACTTTCAAGAAATGCGCACAGATTAAGTAAAAGAACTAAAAATAATCACATACATCTCATGCCATTTTTCCAGTGGGTTAATTCATGAAAATTTCCTAATTTTATTTCCTCACACAAAAGTTTCACTCTCATTTGTTGACATATGTTACCCAATTCTGTTTAATCATCAGTTTAACATGTAACTAGGGTGCACTGCTTTCCTGCTTGCCAGCTTTTTCTGAAAAAAAAGTTAATATTCAGTTTTACTGCAAACAAAGCTACAGGGCCCCTGTGACCCCAGACCATTTTCTCTCTGCAAGACTTACACTGCTTTCGGGTGTCTGTGAGGTGGTTTCAGCTGTTCTAGTCACTTAAGAGTGGCTGGCTCATAAAAAAATTCATACGCAGTACATGGGTGATGGGTTGTATACTCTTCTAAGCCAGATGCCAGATGTCAATCTATACAAATATTAGCTTAAAAATAAGCTGAGCCACAAGAAAAGTAGGACTCCACTAAGGCAACCCATCAGCAAGGTCAAGGTGTTCTTTCCTTAATGCTCTAAAACCTGACAGAGTAAAATAATTCTCTCATCACACACATCTATACCTCTGCTTAGGATGCAAGCAAGTAGAGATGAAGGTGAAGACTGGGCACTAGCACATACATGTTGAAAACTGTGCTTTTCATCATCCCATTTGCACTCAAACAACTTGATTAAAAATGTAATAATATAAACTCTCACATTCACAGATCTTAAAGACATGGAAAAGGAATGTTTACCTTGTCATGTTTATACACCTTCACCTGAAACATCCAGGTTGAGCCTCCACAGTGAAATCAAATTTTCTGTTGCCTTTTCTCATGGCACAAGCAAAGAAAGAGTGTGAACCTACTAAAAATAGGGACAGTTGAAAAATATTGAACTCTTAACCTCACCAAAGAAGTTAGTGTCTGTTTTCTTGTGCACTTCTATTTTCTTCTGTGGCACACAGAGAATAATAAACTTCCAGAGCAATGGTCTCTGACGTTCAGCCTTTGTATTGTCTACCCAGTAGGCAAAGGACTTTGAAGTCTCAGAGCCCTTTTAAACTGTGCCTAACAAAACACTAACTACCTATTTAGGAAGTAATACTACCCGTAATTGGTTCAGCATTGCCAAATTCTCCCAAAATTTGAAGATACTATACAATTTCCCTTTCTGATTCAGCAACAGACAAGCTTCAGTCAAATAAATCAGCCAGTCTACAATAATTTAGAAAGGTATTTCCCATATTTCCAACACATTCAAGCTGTCTGTTTAGGGACCTCATAGCTGATTGGTCCCAAAGCACCTCCATCCTAAAAACCACCAGCCCAGTAACACTTGTGAAACTTGACAATACAACTGGAACACATCGCTCTTGCTTGATGACCATGTTCACTTTCTCCTGTTAAATTCTCTTGCGCTGTTGCATTTAGAAAGCTTGGTTATGCCCAGGACCCTACTGCTGAGAGGACATTCCCAAGGGTCTCCAATTCCTTTCTCACCAATATCTGCCTTTCCATCAGTTCCTCTTGTATTTCACTAGCAACCAAGAACCTTATGACATACATGAGAGGATTCAAAAATATGATTCTCCCAATCATCAGAAAATGGCAGAGACATTGAAAAAAAGAAACACAAATAGTTTGTTTCAAGCCCACAAGTGGGCAAAAAACACATTCCTCTAGCCATGTTTGTACAACATTATGATTGGATTTAAAATAAGAAACAAAAGTATCTTTTGCACTGCTGTCAATACATGAAACACTTCTCAAAATATTCACTGAGAAGATCCTAGAAGAGCCCCAACAATTTAACAATGCAAAAAGAGAGCTGGTAAGCTCAAGTTCTGTATTTTTATGAGAAGCAAAAAACAACTGTGTGTTTAGGAAAAAAAGAATACTTCATAGATTTGTTTTAAAATATTGGAAGTGGCCTCATGTTAACTTCTTGAGCAAAAGCCTTACCTCTCCCCTGCCCTGCCTCAAAAACAAGAAAACAAAATGAGACCCTTGTATTCATGTTTTATAGAGAGAAGCAAAAACAAGTACGGGACTGAAAGCTTTGTAGATTGACCATTTCCTGAAAAGCTGGGTAATATGGATAATATTATCCTTGCAACCATTCTTTTAAGGAAATTTAATCTCATGCTAGCTGAGTTCTGCTCTCTATCCAACTACAACAGACCTCAAACTCCAAGATCGGTGGAAAAGATACATTAATGAGGACTTGAAACTCCCAAAATAAACCCATAGACAATACAGAACTATCATTCACTCATCTTACTGCCTACCTTCATGTGATTTCAGTAAGGCTTAACAAGCGTGTAATGACTTTGGTACTAAAAAAAGTTTTTAAAAAGTGACTTGTACTACCTGGTTATGAAATTGTCTGTTGGCAGTGTAGGTGATAGCACAGACTGAAAGAGCCCTTAGGCTTGGCTCAACTCAGAGCCATCATCTCTGGTTTGGCTGCAGACACCCTTAGAAATAAATGTGCTTCTGCCATGCTGCTCAAATTTGGTGCTCATCCTAGGGACCTGATTTTCCTTTGAGTGGTTTCAGTGGCTTTTATGTCCTGACAGAGATTTTACAGCTACTTTGCCATCTCTTTATACTAGCATAATCATAAACGAGCATTGATGAAAAAGCTCTTCCACGTGAATATATCTGAAAGCAAAACATAACCTTAATCTTAGTTGCTGGTATTACTTTTTTTCTCAAAATGCACCATCATTTCCCTTTTTCATGCTGAACACTCAGAACCACATAGAAGCAGATGTAATCACACACACAGCTTGTTGTTCATGCCATGGATGACTGAGCAAGGCTAGAGTTTGTGCATGCCCTTGAACTTTTATTTATTTATTTGCTTTTAATGCTTGAAAATCAGACAGAGAGACTTCTGTTCATCCCAGAACCATATCAGAGGACTCTAACCTTCAGCAGAGTGAGAACATTCCGCTTTCTGATGGGGGCGAATGCAAGGCAAACAGCAGAAAAAAACCCCACAGCTTTTGAGAACTGCACTTTGTGGCCTTCAAACAATCATGGCCTTCACGACCAAGCACAGGAATTGTTAAGCACCCTTCTTAATCCACCCTTGGCCTGTTATTTTGTTTACCTCCCCTTCCCCCGTTGTTGACACGGGGTGCTGGTCTAGCTTTGCTCATCTTGGCTGCAACAAGGTTGCAGAGCAGAGACAAGATGAACTTGGACAGGAAAAGTGATTTGTAAGGGGAAAAAGGGGAGTGTCCTTCTAGCCTGGCCAAGTGGAGGTTTGATGTAAGGCAGAGGTGGCCTGTAGCGTATTTTGTAGATGGAGCTGGGGCCAAGAGTCTGCGTGTTCTTATTGTGTGGGGCTCTCTGTCTAAAACACTAGTCCAATGAGGACAGGTAAGTAAGAATGATCTCCTATGTAGTGTCAGGAATCCAACAAGAGTCTTCTCTCCTGCTAAATTAGAAATGACCTGGTCACCCCAAGCCAAATCTCAAGTTATCCTACGTGAGATCTCTTATGGAGAAGAAAAAATGCACACACAAATGGTTTGGAGAGTGTCACCCATTCTTCTGCTCAAACTCTCATTCTGATTACAAAATCATCACAGATCAATTTGTTTTTCCAATGTTCATTAACTTGAACAAAAAAGCTTGGAGACCTTCTGGATACAAACAAGTGACGCTCAAAGCTTCCCAACACTGTTGTCCCAGAATTACAGACTAGGAGTTATCCAGCACAGATGGTTTCTACCTATGTAACAGTGGCTGCAGTGAATTGGATAAAAGATCCAAGTAGGTCGTGCCATCCTGAAGAGTTTCTAGGAGAAAGTAGAAGATATCTTGGGAAGAGCTATTAGAACAAAACAATCAAACATTAAAAAACAAAACAAAACAAGAAACAAACTCTAAAAAACAACCACTAAAAAGCAAGCCTGCAGTGAGGTAATTTCCCCAGTGTCTCCATCTAACTTTCCAATGTTGATAGTCCAGGACCTCCTAGGATACCTGTATCCGTGCATTTAATAACTCCTTGTCTGTGAATCCACAGCCTGGAGCAATGAGTTCCATAACTGAAGCCTATATGATGTGTAAGAGCATTTCCCTGTGCTAGTTTCAAACTTCTGCCAAGCAATCACGTAATTTTAATTTCCATTTGATACTAAGTCGTGGCATGTGAGGTTATGAAAAATAACTGTACTATACCATTATAGTACTATACCATTATAGTACTATACCATTATGGTCCCAGTCACGCTTTTCTGCACTTGTGCAGATTCTTTTGTGACCTTTTCGAGATGAAGCATTCAAAATGGGGGTTGGTCTGTTCTCCTAAGTAATTAGTGACAGGACAAGAGGAAACAGCCTCAAGTTGAGCCAGGGGAGGTTTAGGATGGATATTAGGAACAATTTCTTCACAGAAGGGGTTATCAAGCACTGGAACAGGCTGCCCAGGGAAGTGGTTGAGTCACCATCCCTCGAGGTATTTAAAAGACGGGTAGACGTGGTGCTAAGGGACATGGTTTAGCAATGGTTTTTGTCAGTGTTAGGTTGATGGTTGGACTCAATGATCTTAAAGGTCCCTCCCAACCTAGACGATTCTATGATTCTATAAAAGGCAAATATCTTTTTGATTTATAGATGTGAGCATTGTTATTTCCATAAAGTTACAGTAATGAAGGATTTGTCCCTTGGACAAAACTGCAGCTATAATAGTGAAAAGCAGCATGGCAGCTACTGGTAGGTTTTAGTTTACAAGGTGCAACTCAATTTGCGCAGGTGAAGCACCTAGTACCTTAAGCCAGAACCTCACTGTGCTGGTTGCTATACAAACACTGAACAAAAATCACTTCCCCAGCCAATTTAATGGTACAACAAGAGACAGACAGGTGAATCAATACATATAAAAGGAAGGTAAAGAGAAGATAAATTTGGCACCAAAACATGTCATCTGCTCAGATGAGTGTTTTGTTATTTTCAAAACTGGAATTGCTACTTAAGTAGCATTTGAAATTAACAGTCTGCTTTAAGAAAAATAAAATTTAGTGACTCAAGGCTAAAACAAACAAGCTTAATCTTGATGCAATATTAATAATCCAATCAGACATTTGTATCTGGGGGAGGAACAGAGCTCAAGGTCTTGCAAACCACAAACAAAGAGAAGAGATAGTGCTGCAAGGATTTTATTTATTTTTTTTTTGATATTGTATTCGTTCTACTTCTTAAACACAAAGAACTGCATTGTCACTTCTCAGCATACCTTTAACTCCCATTTACGTTTCACGCGTAGCAGCACAATCCCTCCCCTGCTGTCTATCATTTGTGGCTCAGCAGAATGCAGCAGAATTTCTTTCACATTGTGTGGTATCGGATCCTGTTAATGCTGGTACCAATCTCCTGCTCCAAGATGTGCTCAAAATGGAACTCTTCTTAGATTACCACCAGTTCCTCCTACACCTGTATTTTCTAACTGCACAGCACATGTGCTGATTGTGCTGTCACTGGTTGTCTGCGAGCTGTACTCCAACAGAGAAGCAGCCTGCTCTCTGAATTGTCCCAGAGGGACAATGTGTCGTCCTCATGTTCTGACTGATAATTATTTCCCAGCTATGGAGAAAATGTTCTTTCACTGTTTTTGCCAAAACTCCTTGTATCAATATCAGCCAAAACTATAAACTCAGGAAAAACAACAAATCTTGAATATGTGCCACAGAGTTATCTCAAAGCCAACCTATCCTCTTTTAATGCCGTGCAGCCGCACATTGGAAGGCGCAAATCTTTAGTATAGGAAGGCTGTTGGTTTTCCCCTCCTAAACATCTAGATCCTCATTACCAGTCAGGTACAGCAAAATCAAAGTCTGGGGCCAGAAGCTACTCCTGTGTCTCCACGTGGCTCAATTCGTGCTGCTGTTTAACCCCTGGCACAGCTGGCTAGCAAGTGCGAAGGGCTGGTTCAGGACAAGCGCTGATAACAATTTGCTAATCTGATGCTATTCAATATTATCATTAATGGCTTGGATGACGGAATAGGTTGCACACGTCTTAAATTGACAAACAAGAACAGCCGGGAAGGTATAATAGCATGCTGGCAGATGGAGGCTAGAATTCAAATTTATCTTAATGCACTGAAGTAAATTATGTGCAGCTTCAGTGATGCAAAGGGTAGTTCTTTGAAATTCAGCTGTGACAACCAAACTAGCAAATATGAAATTCATTAGAAATTATCTGGATATTTCAGTAATTAAAAAATAACATTTTAAGCAACAAAAGGCAAAACTGAAAAGGGCAAATTTTAAACTGGAAATTTTCTACATGGCATGGAAACCCTCCTCTCCTTCCAGGATCAGAAAGGAATTGTCTGTTGTATTGTGTCCCGGGGACCACTCTTCAAAAAAGATGAAGAACACTTGGAAAGAGCTCAGAAGAGAATGGCAAGAACAACAAATGTTTGGTGTGAAAAATACAGCCCATTAAGAGAGATGAGAAGAATTATACTTGACCTGTGTGACTAATAGAAGACTGTGGGGAAAAGTGATAAATACTTTTGCTTCAGAGGGAAGAACAATAAATACATTTCCATATACAGAGGGACAGGAAAAGGAGTAACCAGTTTAAATTATGGCAAGATCAGACAGAGATAAGAAAACAAAAAATAAGACATTTCTAGTATCTGTAAAGCACTAGAAAACCTTAATAAGAGCTTGTAATTTCTCCAGGCACACCTAATTCCACCTTCATGTTGAGAGACAGGTCAAATGAGTCCTCAGAGCCCCTTTTTCTGCAGTCCCCCTCTATTGCTGAATCCGCTGGCATACTCGCTTTGAAAGAAAGAGCAAGACACGCTTGCATTTACAATTAACTACATACATTTTCCACATATCCCAGCATTTGTCATGAAATGGCAATGACAATGCACTGTTACCGTCCAGGTGGTGGTCACTTGCTTTTGTTCCTGCTCCATTTTTCCTTTTTTACTAATATTTTTGTATTAAGTATTTGCAGCCACCTATATTTGCAAATGCATTACTTGTTCTGTCTTAAATGGAGATAATGTTTGAAACAGTTCTACTGAAATAAGAGCACTAGGCAAAACATAAGAAGCATTAATATCTATAAAGCACTTGCAGAAAAAACCTCATACAATGAAACACTTCAGCAATTTCTGGGGGAAAAAAATTGTCCAATGAAAGCTAGATATGCACCAAATGTATATCTCTGTGTGTGTGCATGTATTTTCTCTCAGAGGCTTATAAGAATTTCTACAAGATATTTTGCTGCAACTAGGCTATAAGGAAATAACTTTCTCGGAAACACATTAGCTATTTGTCTCAGCAAATAGCTATGTAGTTATGCTGGCTGCAGCATATTTTTTTTTAATTTAGCACTGAAAGAGAAAAATTGAACAGCACTGAAGACTGATTTTAAATAACATTTTGAGTACAAAATTTACAGTCTGCATGAGTACAAAAAATGGGGACCACTTCTGTCATCGGTTGGTTTTCCTAAACTGTACTGCATTAAGCATTAGGGAATGTGCTGTTTAGATAACTAGATACACACTGCAAGGGGTGGTTAAACCAAGTTCCCCGTGACCAATTTATAACCAGAAAGTTATTTGTGTAAGCTATTTGGGAAAAAATAATACAAGATGGTTGGTCTTCGCCCCCTAGTGTTAGCTTAAGAATTACTGTAGAACAACCATAAAAGAAAGAAAATTTTATAAATTAATTGCTTTTCTAAAGCACAACCAGAGAACACAAACTGTTTGTCTAAAGTATTACATAAGCATAAAGACTCTTTGTGAGCCATCAACTCACAGAATTAAAAAGAAAAACAACAAAAAAACAAACAGTAAGATGAATCATATTTGCTGTCTAGAGAGCAACTTACAGTTGTACTTCTTAATCTTATGCACAAAGCAGTATAAAAGACCAACATAATTTGCTTTAAGAACTCAAACAACTCAAACAAGAGGCGTTGTCTGGGTACTGTGAATTAGAGTGTTTTGCGTTAACAGGACTCAATGGATCTGCAAATAACTGCTTGGCAGTGCATTAGATATGGTTGAGTCACATACAGATGTTGAAAACCAGTTTACCCTTAAGCGCTTCGCTGCTTGAGCGAAGGCAAGTGCTGTGCAAAGCTTGCCCTGGCAGAGAGCCTCATCTGGAAGGCAAAAGTGACAGACGGAGCAGAGATTTCCAAGAAGCAGACTACAGAAATCTTCTGCCTGCCGCATGGGAATGACTAAATAGAGTTCAGTGCTTTACCTTGCAGCTCGCACCTTGAGCAACACGGCCAGAAAACAGTCAGCAAACAGCTAGACAGTGAGGCACTGTGGGGCCAAACCAATACACCTGATAACCCAAGAACACTGTGGGCAGTCACCTGGACCATTACTAAGAGAGCGGATGAAAGAAGCAGCAGCCATTCCCATCCCCTGCAGACCAGAGAGGGAATGTGAAGAGTTTGGCTTTTTTATTTATTTCCTACAGCATGAACCAAGCCCGCCTCAGGCCTGAATTTCCTAGTATTTTCTATTGCCTTTTATTAGCTGCTCAGTTCTTTCCTGAAACAAATTTCAAATAAGATCACACCAGACATCTAACACAAAAGCAGTTTCTGTCCTTTTTCATAAGGAGTTAGTGGAATGATTGACTCTGCACGCATTTTCATCCTCACCCACAGGGTTAATTCTCAGGAATAACAGCTCATTTTTGCTAAAGCCCACAAAAACATGAAATCTGGTTATAAAGACAGCTATTCAAAGTGTGGGTGAACTGCATCCTGCTGCTGGTGGGAACCTAGTGGCAGACATTTATTGCCCTCCAGAGCAGGATGGGCTCCTTATGTACTTAAAGAGAATCTTTTCAGTTCTGAACAGCAAGGAATACTGGTCTTTCTAAAATAAAAGGGAAAATTATGAAAGAGAGTAATTTTTAAGATGATGAAACACACAAGACAAACCTGCACTTTTGCTATTATACTTGAAATATATATAAATATGTACACCTGATCCTGTCATAAAACTAATCTCTTTTACTTTGCAGACCACATTATTTAAAGGCAAAACATAGCAACCTTGGCAGGTAAATTGCCCAGTGTTATGTGTCATCAAGTATCGCCTCCCATTTAGTTTTCTATAAAAGCCATTTACCTAGCAATGATCACAGTGATAAGGCAGCTTACTTATCCATTCTTTTCTTACTGAAATAAGCACAGCCTCATGGACCAGCTTAGGAGATTCATTCGATCAGATGCTAAAGGTATGTGACTAGACATATTAAAGTGCTTTACCAAGAGTTTTAACATTTTGGTAGGTTTTTTTGGGGACTGAGAGGCAAAATGTGAAAATTTGTCTCCTTTCTCTTGTAACCTTGTCCAAAAATAGCAGCAGTGTACATTTTCAAGGTACAATGAAGAAGGGAGAGATGATAAAAACTTGTAGGAAAAAAAAATCGTACACTGTAAAAGTGAGGAAAAGTCTATAGCTATTGGTCCTTTACGCACTTAGAATAAAGCTAACACAGTTTTAACTAGGCAATTACTTCTCTGAATGTTACCATACTTTAATGATTTTTAGATTTAGGCAAAAAGGAAATCACAAATCTATCTAGAATAACTAATCCTTGCACAGGGGCCACATATAACCTCCCTAAAATAACTCCTTTCAGTTAAGAGCTCTGGCTAAAGCTGAGCTTCCTTTCAAAGAGCCATTATTTTTTAATAAGCTCGTTAATGAAAATTCAATCACAATTAAACATTAGGAATGTTGTACCATATTTCTACTATGCAAGAGCTTAGCTTCCAATTCTTCCTTTTATGTCTTATTACCATCTTTTCCCTACTTGATCAAAGAGCCTGTTATTATTATCTATCAGTTTCCTGTACAAGTAGTTATAGACTGTGATCAATTACCTGCTGACTAAAGTTTAAAAAAACCCGAAAATATTTAAATTTGGCTTACAATGTAAACATTAAAGATACTGTGAATTTTTTAGGTTTTTATATAGGAGTATGTCCCTGGCCGTGTATTCCCACGGAGGGAAGTAATTTCTTCTTTAAGAACACTGACTGGAAAATCAGGTTTATCTGACTAACCACGATGGTTCTGTGTTCTCCAGTAATTAGTGTTTCCTGAGGCAAAGCGCCTGCAGCCCATCCTGAATGTATGAGCTATCTTAGCAGTCCTTAGCTGAATGTTCTATATTTGGCTCCAAACATGTGGTTTGCTCCTGGACCCGGATTCCTCTAATTTAGTTACCTCCTTGCTTTTTTACTTTACCATCCATTAATTATTGGATCTTGTATATTGTTTTTATTTACATCTTTGACAAAAATATTTTTATTGTAGTGCCGACATTAAATGTACTTTGTGTTGCTACTAAAAGAACATAGCCCTTTCAAGATGTTATTGTCTCTCATGTTCAAGGCCTAATGTCTGTCTAAGGTCTTGCAAGACCTTACTCTCTGTCTGGCAGCAGCTTGGATACTCTTAACTCACTCCCAGCTGTTTCATCTATGTTGGTTATACAACCTTAGCCCAGATATGCACAGCCTAAATTTTACAGAGCATAGGATAAAGGGTTAATAATTTACAATCTCACACTCACTGACATTATTTGGCTAGTAATAAATGGCTAGTCCTGACTTTTCATACTATTTCATACTATTTTCCAATCTACCATGTGAGAAATATAATATTAGAAATTTCTGACTTGACCCTATGTAGTTAACAATTTTTATTTTTTTTTAATTACACCATTTTCTAATGAAATCTAAAAGTAGGATAAGGATTCTTGAAGACTCTCATCTAGTAGTGTTAATTTCTCTGGTGAAAGACAGTAGTGAAAACAGCAGTATGATATTAGATAATCTTATGTATTAACAACAAAACTTTCACAATGAGATGAAGGATCGTGTACTGTTTACTGTGGTAGGCTATGCGCAAGAACTGAAATACAGTTTAGTTACGTATTTGCACAGATTCTAAGTTACACTTCTGCTGATTAAGCTAACTAGGGTTTTTTGATGGCAATAGACTTTTATGTGGGGATATGCTATCATTCTCTTACCTAGCACAGGGTGTATAGTAGGAATAAACACACACAGAGCGTTCCCTGGAGAAAAGGATCTGACCTGCTTGTGGTCTCTTGTTGGAGTCTATGGGCAGCAGGTGCAGACACAAGCCAGGAACGTACTTTGTTCTGCTGTTATTCAGGGAACACACAAAGTCCTTGTCTCACTGCACGTGCTCTGGTGAGAGAGAAGCCTATGAATGCCTCCTATCTCAAATGCAGCAAAACCAGATACCCACTCCATTACAGTGCAATGTACAAAACCACACGTGGCTGAAGAGCTTTGCAAAGTCACTAGAGCTAGGAGATAAACTTTTGAAGTTTTCCAGCAGAAACGTGTTTGATGATAAAAGGGGTCACAGTAAATCATACCAGTATTGATCAAAGTTCTTACATAGATCTTTAAAGAACATGAAGAAAATTCTTTCCCTTCAGAAACATTTTGAAATCCAGCACCATCTGGGATTTCATTATCACAGTCCAGAGACTGCGCAGAGACAAAAGCAACATCCCAGAGCGCTGATGTGGTCATGATAGCTTTGGCAGATAACTCTTACATACCTTTGTTCCTCTGCCCAACTGTAATAGCCTCAAATAAATCAGTATATTCTCTTCCTACAGCATGTCACACTATTAAATCTACTTTTTTTTGGTTAAAAGTGGAATTAGGGAAGCATTTAATTGCTGTTAAACACTGATCTAAATAGTGTATTTTCAGATCCTAATTATTGTTGTCTCACAAACTTTCTTTGATTTATTGTTCTCGTGGACTTCCTTAATGATAGAATAAAGTAGCAGATAAGAATCTATAAACAAAGCACCTTGTAAAGAGACTGGTCCATTTATGACTAGATAGAGAAAAGGTCTTATTAATTTTCCCTCATCTGGATGTTTTGAGAGAGAACATTCTGTTCAAATCCATGCTCAAAAGATCGTTCAGCAAAAAGCAGAAGAAAATGACTATATTTCCAGGTATTGATTATATTCATTACTGTTATAGCTCTTAACTTCAGAATTTAAAATGTTGACTTTTTTTCTTCTAACATCAATTTGTAGAAATCATGGGGAAAATGAAAACTAAGAACATACCTGTTTCAAAGTTATAGAATCAGGCTAGTACAAACCTAAAGAACAGAGAGTAGATTTCCTTTTAAACCTGTAACCTTTCAAGTTTTATACAGAAACGTTTTAAGATGAAAGACTGAAATCCCCTTTCATATCATTCCATATCTCTTTTCACCACATTTCTCAGAGCAAGTATGAAGGACCAGGCCTTTAATGGGATGTTACTGTTTTTTACAGTAGGTTCACAGCAACCTGGTGTTTTAGATCTGAGATATGTCAAAACCCAATCTTTTCCATAAAAGTAGAACTATTCTTTTATATTAATGTGCTTAAAAATTTGTGTCCCTAAAATGTTGCCAGATATAGTCTATAGTCAGACAGCACTGAACTAATCTCTGCACACACAACTCTTCCAGGGGTCTAGACTCTCCTCAGAAGCAAGTTCACTACTTAAAGAGAGAATTTTCAATTAAAGAGAAATCTTACAACTGCTTTCCGGTATCATAATTACATGGTTTCCTTTCTTAAGTGCCATTTAAATGCTAATTTAAAACTAAAGTGTTTTCACTTTGTTCACTATTAAGGAATATTGGAAAAGATACGATTGTACTTAATAAAGAAACTGCTGCCACATTTGGAAGACAGAAGGAAGTATCATCAGGAGTTTGCCTCATCCACTTCGTTTCATGGAGTGCAGAATATTGTCCAAACGCGGAGCAAGACTCGCAAAGTGCTGTGGCTCTTAGTAGTGGCAGGCTGTCTTGCCGTTGTTATTTGGCAAATCTGCAGTCGCTTCATCTACTACTTCAGTTGGCCAACCACAACTACAGTGATAGTGCAGTATGTGGAAAACGTCAAATTCCCTGCTGTGACTTTTTGCAACCTGAACAGGTAAAAGTTACGTTTGTTGCTCACCCTTGAGACACAACACCTCTTTGTCTGCATAACACAGAGCATTCAGATTCCACAACTTGTTTGGAAAAAAAAAAAAATAAAAAAAAATCACATAAAACAAGGAAAATATGGCTCTGAGGGGTGTGTCTTCCACACCATCAGATGAGATTTAAATGAAGAGGAAAATAGGAGAATCATGGAAGAGAGGTTGTTTTTTTAATATTCCACTTCCTTCAGATGAACAATTGCACTACAGATTTTTAAGTTTCAAAATGTAAGTTGGAGTAGAAAAAAAACTCTCTGGTGCTGTTTTATGTAAGAGTGCTGCTTCTACAGTGTAACTAAGGGACAGTCATCAGTCACATCCAAGTTAAAAATAAAAGACAAGATTTGAAAATAGATTCAAATAGAAACCTCATACAAATCTAGAAGTTTAGGCAAAGCAGATACTTTTTCAGAGGTGCTCAGCCTTTACAATTCTAGCTGGCGTCAGGAAGGAAGCAACTGGTTTGTTTGGAAGTCATGTATCTAAGCAGGAACTTCACTACAGATTTCTACATTTTAAGATAATGGCTAAGATTTGGATGTATCCACTTTTAAAATAATGTAATAAACCTATGGCCTGATTTTTAGAGTAAATATGAAATTTAGGAACAGTTTTAAGAAATACAGAAAGTTTAGCCAGCAGCGTGCCCAGGTGGCCAAGAAGGCCAACAGCATCCTGGCCTGTATCAGTAATTCTAGCACAGTGTGGTGAGTAGGACTAGGAAGTGATTGTCCCCCTGTACTCGGCACTGGTGAGGCCCTACCTCGAATACTGTGTCCAGTTTTGGGCCCCTCACTACAAA
Organism: Limosa lapponica baueri; assembly: GCA_002844005.1. NCBI lineage: Eukaryota > Metazoa > Chordata > Aves > Charadriiformes > Scolopacidae > Limosa > Limosa lapponica. The sequence continues at coordinate 973,919 of KZ505678.1, read as the reverse complement.
AGAGGTATTGAGGCAGTGGAGGGTGTCCAGAGAAGGGCAAAGAAGCTGGTGAGGGGTCTGGAAAACAAGTCTTATGAGGAGCAGTTGAGGGAGCTGAGATTGTTTAGCCTGGAGAAAAGAAGGCTGAGGGGAGACCGTATTGCTCGCTACAACTGCCTGAAAGGAGATGTAGGGGTTGGTGTCTTTTCCCAAGTAACAGGCAATAGAACAAGAGGAAACGGCCTCAAGTTTAGACTGGATATAAGGAGAAGCTTTTACACTGAAAGGGTTATTAAGCATTGGAACAGGCTGCCCAGGGAAGCGGTTAAGTCCCCATCCCTAGCAGTATTTAAAAGAGGGGTAGACATAGTGCTTGGAGATATGTGTTAGTGATGGTTTTTGTCGGTGTTAGGTTGATGGTTGGACTAGATGATATGAAATTCCCTTCCAACCAAGGGAATTCTATGATTCTATTTTTAACTCAAGAATTGTAAGCTTTCTTATCTTCTACCTTTTGCTGTCAGAATCAGGCAGAAGTGCAAGTCCCAAACATTTGGAGCTGTTCTGCCTCACTATCCCTATTCCCTTTGGACTGCATAAAGCCATCCTGGGTTATACTGTGTGGCACGCACTGCAGATAGAAGTCCCTCTTGACTACAGTGGGCTGTGTGTTATAAAAATCTCTCACTCCTTGTAACTATAGCGATAGCACATTGTGACTAAGTAGTCAGCTACGGAGCATGGCAGTTGTCTGCCTAAGTGACAGTCTGCTGCCACATCCATCTGTTTTTCGTGCTGTGCTTATCCTTCCCTCTTGTTTTTGGTAACCAGTTTTTTTTTTGCTGGCAGGACAGAGAGGCGCGGATCTACCACTGTCTTTATTTTCTGATTCAAGTTCAGTTGTGAAGAGTTGTTCCTACCAATCTTCCTTAAGTTTGGGCATTAAGATCTATTACACAGATATGCTTTTAAAATTAGTGTTACATAAAACGTCAACTCTAAAGAACATGGTATTGCAGTTTCATTTGGTTTTATTATCTTGTCAAACCTACAAATGTTCTATGAACCCTTACCTTTACTTCAAGGACTTCAATGTTGTACATCTAGGAAAGCATGTCCAGCACCAACGTGTTTGAGATCTTCAAGGGGATTGTAGGAGTAAGTATCATCCTTGGTTTATACCACTGTGTCACCAGCCACAGAGCTCATGAGAAGGCAGACTGTCTCTGCACTGGAGTGCAGTGCTTTAATAAAGCAGGTGCATGAGATTACTGCAAATGCACTTAGAAATCAGTTTTCTAAATGATGGAAGACAGCTTTTTTGAAGGGAACAGCTCCTGCCAGCCTGTCTCCCACATTTAAATGCAATTGTTCAGCTTGTCATCAGTTCTACAAATCTGGCTGTTGGCTGTTGCAGATGGCTAATCTGCTCTCTCTGTTGTGGGTGTTTTTGTTTTTTTTTTTTTTTTTTTCTTATAAACAGCCACACAAAATAAAAATGTTTCTAATACAACTGACCAGAATAGCCCTGAAAAGGCATCCATTTTCTTTTTTCAGGTATGGAA
>KZ505678.1:956263-968605 GCA_002844005.1 Limosa lapponica baueri | reverse complement strand
CTTAGAATATAGATCAAAAATCTTGAAAGAAAAGATTATGCCTTAGGGCTGTGAGACAAGTCTGCAGTCTTCAATCTGACATCCTAAAGAGCTGGAACTAAATCCATAAAAAGTCATAGATTTCCACATGTACTGCAGAAAACCTACTTTGCAGGTGTTTAACAGCCACAGCAATACTGATTGCCTGAAGACAGAAACTGAGGTCCCCTACATGAACTGTGGAAAGAGTTTGGCACCAGAAGAGGGCTCTGCAAAAGCCAAAAGGCTGCATGGTGCCATCTAATGAGCCTGAAATGCTGAGTACAAGTGTATGCTGTAATACTCTCCTCGAGAATCCAGGCATCTTAGCCATGCTAGAAATGTAAAACAGTAACTCTAAGCCCTGACCACTCTCATCCCTCCCACCTTTTCAGTATTAAAAATAATAATAACACTGTCACCTCTCTGAAGCGAGAGCTGGAACCCAAAGATCTGTGCTCTCAGTTCTTTTTTCACAATTTGTGGGCAAGAAAGCTACTGTCAGGCTTGCACTTTCTGACTCAATGTATTTTTAAATATCCCCAAGCAAGGTACAATGTTTTCACTAAGAGAGACCCACAGAGTAGTCTCCAGCATGTTTGTTTGACAACCTCTCGGAAAGGAGGTTGGCAATCTCCTGGAAACTCTCATAGAAAGGGGTTTGAAATGGAAATAAGGTGGAAATTAATGGATTGGATGGAAATTAGTCTCCCATAGCCAGGGTGAGTGTTTCATCCACTGGCAACTAGATAAAGGAGGGCAACACCTTCTTTAATTATGTGCTAAAAGGGTAAGTGTTATTTCCATGCAGGGAAATAAATCGGGGTGAAACTGAGGCCATCTGAAATCTGAAAAATTTCCAACTAGCTCAGGGTGCTATCTTACCCCTCAGGTCTCCAAGTAAATCTTGCCTGAAGTTCAAAACTTTTGGTGAAACATGGGGTGTAATCATATATCCCCATCAACCTACTTTATTTTTTCATTTCCACTAGCAAAAATGGGAATTCCTGGCCTTAGTAAGCTAACACAGAGCAAGCCACAAGCTTAAAGGCAGTTCTGGCTGGTACACATAATATACATTTGTTCCAACAGCAAGCCTCCTGGCTTAGTCTGTTGTCCCTTTTTACTATGTACCCTTTTTGGTGTTGGTAAATACAGTGTGCCTAACTGAATTGTTTTCTCAGTTTCATGATGATAAACATGAAGTGGTGAGCAGACTCTGATGACATTGAGTTTCAATTTAGTAAAAATAGAGCTATGGGTTAGGTTGTTAATTAAAGTTCCTTAAGTTTGCTGTTTGTTTTTAAGGAAATGGAACAGAATGTGATTTGCTGAAGTTTTACAATTGTGTTTATCCTGCAGTCTGTAAGTAAATAACTTCATATTTTCTAAGCCAATTCCAAATAGTAGACAATAACTATCAATTAAAAAAATACTGCAAGTAGTACTGAAACGGAGTGCATTCCAGTTCATTTAATATTCTGAAAATAGAGACCAGACAGACCATTAAATAAATGCCAGTTTAAAAAAAAAAATAGAAAAGAATTCGTATTAGTAATCAGAAATGGTTCAAAATGGAAGAATGTTCAATTAATCTGTTTTCAGTTATCAAGCCTCTGGCTTGCAGTTTTCCATCTTCATGTTATCATCCTTCGAGCTCCAATGTTGTATTCTTTTTGATTGTGACAGAAAGGTGAACAGCACAGTAATTACAGGTTTGCTAACTGATAGAAAATATAATTTAAAATTCACTGGATTTAAGGTTTTATCTTTTCAAAAGTAAAATGGATTATATGTTGTCAAAGTGCTCCAAATACAATTCATTTCCATAAGCAAATAATCTGCACACAGTAGATATAAAATTTGTAAGTCACTACAGACTTTCTGGAAGATACTGCAAATTGTAATCTGGGAAGTAACTTCTCATGAACTTTAGAAAGCCTCCTTTTTAATTGTCTTGCATTCTGCTATGTAATACGACTCTCCCTTTCCAAAGGAATGGAAGATTAAGATACCAAGTAGATTAACAAATTTTGGGGCATCTGTGCGGGGGTTTATGACTACTTTGATTACATGTGTGCAACATTCAGGCAGTATCTACTACTGTGAACAATGAGTATTTCTTTTACCTGTGGCTTTTCTGAAATAGATTCCACTATGTTCAAGTTCTTATAATTGTGATCTTTGATAGCCTGTCATAGTGGAAATACAAATATTATTTTACTGAATGGATATTCTGTGATCAAATTTCAAAGAAATGACTGAGAAATGACAAAACAAAAATAAAAATGACCCCTAAGTCCTATCAAGGGTGGATAGGATTCAGAGCTGGACTCCAGAAAGAACTGGCATCACAGTGCTGTACACGGTGAACCATGTATGATGCCTGGCTTGTACAGGACCCCAAGTTAAGTCCCCTTTTACAGTGCAGAAGAGGCTAGACACCTGATAACAAAATCTCAAATGACAGCAAACTGATCCAGTATCTGCAGGAGCTACCATTGGTAAGAGCATTTATTTTAGAAACTCTAAAGGCCAACTAACCAGAATGAAATCCACAACCCCAGCATCCCTGGAGGGTGACTCAAATCATCAACTAACAGGCTGAGTTATCTCCTGCCCTGTGGTTTACCAGAGCCAGAAGCTCACACGCAGAGGGAGCAGACACAACAGCCACCACCATACCAGGGCAAATAGAGATCACAAGCGGGAGGTTATGGTACTCATTTCAGAGTACTGGTTAGTTTTGGGCTATGGTTTACACTTCAGGAAGTATTTATACCTTACCATTTTTCTTCTACGTGAATTTTCTCTAACTTCTCCAGATCTCTCTAATGATTTCTTTGTTTCTCCCCACTTTGATGAGCAGCCAGACCTGCCGACTTTTGTGACCCGTCTTTGGTATTTGAAAAAACAAAGGTGTCCCTAAATCCTCTTAGCTGTCTTAAGCTTAATTTTCAAATGGCAGGCAGGGGTTAAGGTAAAGTGAACTGGGCTTACCAAGATTTTTATGTGGGTATCAGATGACAGTAAACCACAACTGGCATTGCTCTGGAAGCTGTTACTGTGCACTGAAAGGAGCTAGGCAAACATCAAGGCATCAAGACCAAGGATTATATACTTATAATATATTTATGTATTATATGCATATAATCAGAAAACTAGCACAGAACACCTTCTGTGACTAGTCTTTGACATCAAGTCTTCTATTGTCCTACCATTTAACTGTGGATGAGAAACAATAAGCACATAAAATCCTAACAAAGGCAGAAAGACTTATAGGTACTGAATTTCTTTGGAAAAATAGACCCCAAAAATTTCAACCCTTATTACTGTGCACCAGCTTCCCAAATGCCAGTTACAAATACTTATTTGTTCCCTCAAAGCTGGTAAGAATCCATTTTTCTAAGCATAATTAACCCATATCTCTAACAAAGTCAGTTAAAAACAATTTTGTAAGCTTTTAAGTCTTTAAAAGGTATGATTTTTTTTTAAGAAACATTATGCAAATTCTTTCTCCTGAAATTTCAGATGATATAGAGATAAAAGGATTATGTACAGTAGGAACCCACAATTCCACTTGTCCTACCCCATGTGAAGAGACGGATTATCCTACCACTGTCACCTATTCAAGTTTTGGAGGAGAAAAAGCCATAAAATACTTCTCTACAAAACTGAAGAAAAGCCCAGAATACATTAGGTAATCTTGCTTAACACCTTGTCTAATAAAGAAATGATCAATTATTTCTAAGTGTGCTAACAGAGTGTATGATGTAAATGTGACCTTTTAAAAAGATACTCTTATACGTGGTATTAATAATGTTGTCTGTGAGATAAAATAATGTCTTAGACAAAATTGGTTAAGATTTATACATATTCATATATATAAGATATATATAGATACGTCTAAGACCTGTGGATATCATAAAATAGATACTGCAATTATAAAGTAATGTACGTCCTATAACTGATCTCTTATAATAAAGCTTTTTTAATCACTTTAGCAATTAAGAATAAAGAAAGGTAAGGGTTATAATTTCTATCCACAATCCACATGAGCAATCCATCCGATAGAGAAGACAAAACTCCACCCTTTCACAACAATGAGGTCAGTAAACAACCTAAATACATGCTATGTAAAGTTGTTCTCATTTCTCTCAACCCATTCCCAAAGGAAGCTTCATAAGCACTGAAGAGATAGGATTTATTAAGCAATAGCGTCACAAGCTTAATGATCTTTTCTATTGTTAGTAGAATTCACTAATGATGTTTACATTATAAAAGTTATTTAGAAAATCTTTGGTACAATATTAAATCTCATGAAGTAGCAGAAGAGTGAACTAGCATAGTTCTATCTGTGTGACTGAAAATGCTACATGTCAAATGAAAGTAAGTTTATACCCAAAGAAGACCCTCTAGTATGAAAGCACGTCTCAACAGCATCAACTACATATTTTACCCAGGAAATGGTGTTGGAACTTATGTTACACATAGAGCTGTGTCATTCAGCAGTAGCGCTGGGCTGACATAATCTGCGTACCTCGAAATTCATAGAATAGATATCCTATATGTTTATGCTTTAATAGAATATACGTGCCTCACTGTTACAATATAATAAATTGATGCCAGATTTCCTTAAAAACACAAGCATTATATATCCAAAAATAGGATGATTTCCAGGGGCTTTTTTTTTTTTTTTTGCTAGAAAGATACAGTCTAGTTGTCCGAGCATTCAATACGGTGTTACAGATTGAATTGCCCGATCCTCACAGATGTAGATGTTAGCAGTAGAAATAAGTATTAGGTGCTACATGAACTCATACTATCCACATCAAAATACATTTATAAAGAACTGTAGAAAATTTGGCTAACAAAATATCTTTGAGCGTTTCATTGTTTCGGTGACTTCAGTTTTCTCACTCTTGAAGCCATCGGTCTGCAAATGTTTGCATATCTTTATACATGAACAGGAACCATTTGAATCATAGAATAGTTTGTGTTGGAAGGGACATTTAAAGGTCATCTAGCCCAATCCCCCTACAATCAGCAGGGACATCTTCAACTAGATCCAGTTGCTCAGAGCCCCATCCAACCTGACCTGGAACGTTTCCAGGGATGGCGCATCTACCACCTCTCTGGGCAGCCTGTGCCAGTGTTTCTCCACCATCAGTGTAAAAAATTTTCCTTCTAACTAGTCTAAATCTACCCTCTTTTAGCTTAAAACCATTACTCCTTGTCCTATCCCTACAGGCCCTATTAAAAAGTCTGCCTCCAATGAAGATTACCAAAATTAAACCTGTTGTTATATGCAAAAGATAATAATCCTTTGAGGACATTTTATCTTTGTTGATTATTTTATTGTCTGTAAACATCATACGTAACCCAGTAATTATTCAATTAAGCAAGTGAAAATAAAGAACATTGCCCTGTTACCAAGCCTTAACCAATAGGAATCCTGTCCACTTATTAACAAGTACACATTCTGAACTATAAAACGTAGAGATCTATTGATTTCTGAAGATGTAAGAAGGGAAAAGTTAAATATTTGCTGGCCAGCTCTGCTAGCAACTCCATGACAATGGTAGGAAGTCTTATTAATAAAAGCCATGAAAATAAGGTTATTTCTGTTACTCAGTGCTACTCGGAATTTCCGAATTACCACCTAAAGAGATAGAAGTGATCATTTTGTATATCAAATACTTTATTTTCAGTGAATATTCTTAATGAGCTCATTCTCACTGTCAACCCAAAAATCTGTAACTGTTCACACTTCTAAAGAATAATCACTACTTTTATACTTAAAGGTCACAACATTATGTGTGCAATCAGTTTTTGTGTCTATTCCACAACCATTATGTTTATATTCCATTTAGGAGTTATGCAGAATCTTTCCATAGCCACAGGTCTTGCTCCAACTGAGATTTACGTACTCTCCCGCTAGTGCAGCAGGCAAGAATATCATTAGGTAAGCATGGCTTTTAGCAGAGGATAGAACTAAACATCCAAGTATAGGACAAGGGCTCTTCTGCTCGTTGAAATAAGCACAATTAAATATGCAGTTGTACATAAACAAGAGCAGTAGACAACTCTACCAAGCACTGTATCTGCTGTAGGTCAGGATGCTTGACACTTCCACTCAAGCTTATCTCTGTGACCCTTAAAGAGTGTAAGTCTATCTCACAGTACAGATCTAGAGTTACTTTTTCAACATAGCCTAAAGATCTACTCCTCTGATAACCTCCTGTTATAACTGCTGTTATTAGGACACTTTTTTTTTTTCTTCAGTCATCTGACTCATTTTGGTAACTCTCATCTAATTGTTCTTTAAAAGACAACATCACTCTCCACGGTCCATGCTGATAAACATTGGTAAAAAGGAACAGCAGTCCTGGCTGTCTTAAGTAATGCTGTATGTATTTGTCATTAGGCAGAACCTTGTCCGTATTGACATTAAATATCACGATCTGAGTTACAAAATAACACAGCAGCAGAAGGCCTTAACAATATCCGAGTTGCTTGGTAAGTGAATGTTTAATTATTAACCAGCAGTAAATAAATATTAATCTAAAAATATAAAACCTTACACAAACCAACCTGCCTTTTTATTTCTTCCCCTTCTGAATCATAGCCTATGTGGGCTTCTAAACAAAAGCAATACATGCAATACAACAATACAACAAATACATGGTAATAATCATGTTTGCCTCATGGTCATTTTTGATACTGTCTCCTGTCATTCCATTAGAAAACCTGCAGTATTGACAGCAGCTGAGAGTAAGAATTAAGTTTGGCAGTAGTTTACGGCTATATCACACACAGAGGACTGTAAGATTAGTGAAGTTTACAGGACTTGGAGGGGAGACAGAGAACATGGGGAGGAGAGGCAAGAAAGCGGTTTAAAAGGCAGAGCAGTGGGAATTATTTTAAGTATCTGTTTCACCGTGGGATGTGTTGTGTTGTACTTCCTTTATTTAGAATTTTAAGAAACACATTAGTCTTCTCCAATAAACATTTTTAAGAATATTAATTCTGTTTTCTTAAAGTGATGGGTTACGTGTATCGAAATTATTTAACACTTGAACCCAGCAGGGTTTTGTTTGCTTGCTAGACTAAACCAAATGCTTAGGATGACATATGTTTGTTTCTTTCTATTACAGCTGATGTAGGCGGCCAGCTTGGATTGTTTTGTGGTGCCAGTATGATTACAATCATAGAACTGCTGGAGTATATTTTTACTAACTTCTGTTGGATGTGCATCTTTCTTCTACTGAAAGCTCCAGAAATGCCTCAATGGAACAATCCATCCCAGAACCAACCAACACACAAGGAAAAAAAGAAGGGAATACAAGAATGTTAGTGGCTTGTAGAAGCACAAAAGTAATTTGTTCTGCAACTTCCCTTCCTTTTTAAAAGGCAAAGTAGACAGTAATATTTTGCACTGCTCCCTTCCCTGTACTCCTTATTCTTTCTCCTTCTTTTATTGCCTAGAACTATTTAACTGTGCTAAATAATTTTAAAGAGTAAATTTGGAAAACCTCACTTCCTTTCACACATAAAGAAAAATGTAATCTTTACCTAAAATTTTATTTTAAAGAATTACCATTTTTTTTTAAAATAGCATAGCAAGTGATACTTAGATACAATGCAACTTAGCATTTCTGACCCAGTGTTTATCTTCTGTATTTTAAGTTAGGAGAAAAAAAATACATAAAAACACACAAGTTTTTTAACCACCATAAAGGTGGATCATTGCTATGCTGAAAAAGAAGATTCCTTATTAATGACAAAGCCTTTGCTAGTAGGTTACCACTGTTACATGTTCCAGTGAAGGATATCATAGCTTTACCTATCAGAATTAGGGGTGTGCCTGATAACAAGAACTTCTAAAATGTATTATCCATTTGTCTGAAACACATCAAAAGGATAAATCTCATAAACCTGCCAACTACTATAGAGAACTTTAGGACATCTGCGTGGATGGCAATTGAGCAAACATAGACCAAGTTCAGCATTTAATGTCACGAAAGATGATAATAAAGACTAAAATCTTCATCTAAGTCTTACTAAAAATCATCAAGAAAAAGAATTTTGTGGCTTTGGTGCTGAATAAGGCTTCCTAAAGATTTATTCCTTTAAAAGTGTTCAGAAAAGCTTCTGTGCTTTCCTACATCTGTGTGGGCCTATAAAGCAGTACTGTCACCAAAGCCTTCCTTAAAGCCAAAAGCCACCAAAGCCTTCTTTAAAAAAAAAAACAACCTAAACTTCCAAAGATGTGTAATAGTATAGTGCAAATAGAGACTCTCTCACACACACTCACAGAACAAGAATTGCGCACTGGAGGGGGGTGTTGTGTTCTTTTAAAGTACAGCATCTTAGTAAACAGCATAATCATTTTAAAGTATATGAGAGTTAATAGGATAGGATAATTTCACTTTCTACAATGAAATTATGCCGTATATCTTTAACATATTTATTTCTCTGGAATAGATCTCTCAATATAGTTCTGAACAAATCCATCCTTGCCCAAGTCTCCTGACAGACCCTCCTGTCTATCAATCAGAGCTTTTGATGTATTTGGAGATGCCACACAGAGCCTGGATGGAAATCCTTTAGGAGAGGTAGACACAGTCTTGTAAAAGATGCACCCAAGATTAATTTTAAGACTAGATGATAAAGGATTAGCTTGATTTGAAACACTGACTTCTATTCAATTAACTTCAATTCAATTAATAATATGCATAATAGCAATAGAGAACTGTTTATTTGAAAACTTACAGACCATTGTCTAGACCTCAGACTAGCGCCATATTAGGCTTAGTTAATCACAATTTTTTTACATTAGAAAGCTCACAAAGCCTACAACATTGTACCTTCTGAACCACTGCTCCACAGTGGGTGCCTGGGCTCTGCAACCCCCAGGCTGCCCAGGAGCATGCCTCTGAACTCTTAAGTAATGTCAATGCTGTGCCTGAAACTCCAGGTGAGCAATCAGCCACAGCCATGCTCTATAAATCACACTACTCTTCCATACCATCCATTCAAATTTGGTGACTAAAAATAAATTCGTTTCTACAAAGAAAGTAGTAAGTGTATTTACTAAGCAGCCAAGTCCTTAAGGTTAGTTATAAAGTAATGAAAATCCTATAATTTGTCCGTCATTGACAACAGCTTCCCTTCAACATAAGTCCTAGGATAAGCAATTCAGGAAACACAGGAAATGTTTATGTTTCCTAGAGAGAGATGCCTTGATTTTACTCCACAGTAACTGCAGGCTTAAGGTTAAGTTTAAGATTTTTTTCTCTGTTCTTATTTATTGGTCATTTCTGCTGGGACTTTTCCCCCTTACTATTACCAAGCACACTCGGAACCACAGCCATACAAAAAGGTCTATCTAACCCCAGTGTCCAAGGCGTGTATTGGCCGACACAGAGGAAGAACGGAAAGAACAGAGCAAACACGCTGCAATATTTCTTTAAAGATTTCTCCCAGCCTCGAACAGTTTATAGCTGTGGAAGTCTTGATCCAGAAGAAATTACAGTTTTGGAAGTAGGAATCGGGTATTATCTGGCTTCTGGATAAAAAGAAAAGCAGGGAAAGATTAAACATAGTGATATAGCGCACCTTGTATTTTACTGACTGAATTTTTTTGTAGCTATCAATCACAATGATTATTTTTGTTTGCTTCCACTAATAAGGGCTAAATAAAAGAAAATTAGCATTGTAAGGACTAAATAAAAGAAAATTAGCATTGTAAGGACTAAACAAAAGAAAACTGGTGGTGTTTCTGCTGTGCTGAAAGTTCAAGTGAAGTGACACACAGAACATGCTAAAGAATTAGCAAAACAGCCAATTCTCAGAAAGGGAAGGTTCTTGCATCTTTGCATAGTTTAACAAGACTAAAGCGACCTTTTCTTATTCCACTGACTTTGGACAAGGACAGCTGAAATCACTGCTTGGTTACACATTCTTCTAACATACGTGGCAGAAGGAGTTCTGAAGAAAGCACAAAGACTGCTGATTTGCCCAAGGTCAAGTGACAGACTCAGAATTTTTTTTTTCCCCAGCAATAGCTTGTGATGCGATTACGTAAAGCAATTGATTCCCCAGCACAGCTAAATATAGCAAGTGTGCTGTGCAGCAGAGCAGAAGTAAGGGTGCTTTTGTATTTTGATGTATGACTACTGTTCTATTAAGGCAACAGAATTTTTAAAAGTTTTAAGGAAACATTTGGCCTTACAGGATGGGTAAAGATGAGGTATCTATAAGGGCAGCAGAAGCAACGTATGTTAACAGTTTGATCATAATGTTTCTCAATTTAGCATTATTTTTGCTGCTTATTTGTTCACTTTTCACAAATGCACATTCATGCTCCAAGTACAGATTTCAGCAAGCTTTTCCCATGCTAATTGTTTGATTATAAATGTTAATCCTACCAATGAAATTAGTGATCCCTTGGGCTACTTCCAGATCCTTTTCTGATGTGCACAAAGAAATCCAACACAGAATTTTGTAGCTAGAGACATATCAGCCTGAAGATGACACCATCCAACTGGCCCAAAGTAGTAAGCGTTGCACAACAAATAAAATAAAAAAGGGACATATTTTTAAATTCATTTTGCAGGAGTCATTAAACTTTATTTAACACTGTAGAGAATATCATGCTGATGCATACAACATTTTTCTGAAGAACAGCAATTTGGTTGTGTGGAGAAAGATCTGTCTTTGGTTGCTGTGGATTTTCTGTCTGTAGAATATTGTTGTGTTGTCTTATGCATTCTATTAATTTTCATACCATTGGGCAGTGGATCAGAGTATCAAAGTAGCTCCTGGTACAAGGAAGGCAGCTTTATAATCTACCAGACAGAGAACCTGCCATAATAGACTGGGGTGAGGAAAGGTTGGAGACTGTTAAAGACTTTTCAGACTTCAGACTTTAAAGACTTGTCACATCTTTTGACAAGTTTCTTTAGCTCTTTTCCTTTCTTATTCTAAGATATTTCACAAGACTACTATTGCAATGTACATGGCAGTTGTCTCTGAAGGAGTGCCAAAAAGTAAGAATCTATTTAAGGAGAAATTGTAATTTTGGCTAAAGATCTCAGCACACAGGCCTGGCACTTGTTTATTTGGCAAAGCAAAATGAACACAGAATGTCCTGTACAAGAGAAGGATTTGGATCAGACTTTTAGATTAGACTAATTCATTGCAGCATCTCACCAGTAGGTGCCCCACTTGCCTTAGGCTTCTGTTCACAAGTTCTCGTGCATGGAGTTGATTTCTCAGCCCCTATTATAGAATTACTCAGTATAATTTAAGTCAGATTATTTGCTTCTGATTAATGATGCATGAGCGGGGGAAATATTTCAAAGGAGCTGCTGGCAAAGCTGACTTTACTTAGTCTGAACTAAGTGACAGCATCTTTGCTACACAATGTTTAGATTTGTTTTGAGGTAAACAAACAAAAATATATCCCCATTCTGCATCAAAATAAGCTCATCAAAGTACCTCATAAGGAGCTTATACAAGCCAGCTGATCTACTGTTGCTTAAGAGCGTGTTGGTTAAGGTAAAATAAGACTATCCTTAAGCCTCACCAATTCTTTAAGCTGGAACTACACAGGAAAAAAGGAATTTCCCTATGCAATCACTCAAGTTCGAAGGTAGTCAGCTGTGTCTACCTTACAGCCCTACTACAAGCGTTTGCACTGTGTGGGAATCTAGTGCTGGCAAAGCTTCAGGAAAGCAGTCTTCCTCACCTGATTAGTACCCCAGGGCAGCATGGTACAGACCCTTGGTTTCTTGCGGCTCCTTTCCAGCTTAGCATTGCACTGGGATTGCTCTGTATTTTGGTAATCCAAGGATCATCATACAATTCTAAAAAATCCCACACCAAGATAAACCATAATGGTTCACTCATACTGCCCGTCAAAGTGCACAGTGTTTTTAGAAGCATATATCCCTTATTACATTATAAATGTTAGTACATCTAGTTATTGTAACTGTATCCCGAGTTAAACACAGTCTCAGGCTGACAGTTGACGTTCTTATTAAACTCAGGCTGCAGGAAATACCTTCAAGCTCATATTGCAGTAATTACATACTGCAACGTTGAAACATAACTGGCTTATAAACGACAAGCTCTGTAGGAATGGGATACTGCTGTAGATCCAGGGCTAGCATCACATGTTGTTGATGCTCCTTATGACCATCCTGGTCCTGTTAACCCTCCTGCACTGTAAGTCCCTTTATCTACCAGAAGAATCTCTCTGCTGCTGACTCCTCACTAGAATCAAAGCCACCACAAGAAGGGAACCTTCTTTAGAAG
>KZ505678.1:892105-946817 GCA_002844005.1 Limosa lapponica baueri | reverse complement strand
AAAAAAAAAAGGCTCAAGGACTATTGACTTAATTGGTTTCCAGTTCAGGATTATGATTAACACCAGCTAGGAACTCCGAGCACTTACAGTCTTTTGGCTGCACTCAGCTAAGTTCTGTCATTTTAATCACCAGCCAGTTGTTTGAGCACTAGACAGGATACCACACTTATCAAAGTGTAAAATCAATTTTGGAAGGCTAGAATGACCCTGAGAACCTGCAATATAAAAAAATCACACAGGCTTCATGCCAGAGGTGTCCAGCGTATGAACAGATAAAAACAAATGTGTGCTAGCACTGGCTGACTGCTGCAAGTTCATAGACCTTCATCACACAAAATCACTTCCCTTGAAAGTACAATTGTACTGTAGCATAAAATTTGTACGAGGTGCTTTAGATATATTGAAATCCCCATAATCATCTCTGCAAAAAAACAATAACAAAGGCAACGTCAATCTGACTGCTGGATACGTGGAATAGTCTGGAACAAAACCTTTATAACAGAGAACACACGTCTTCATCCTAGAATAATAATCACAAAATTGTTCTTACATTCCCTGGTTGTCCTTATCTCCAAAAGAGCCACATTGGCTGAAAGACTCATCGACCATTATGATGAAAATTAACATTAGCCTTTTCCTGACAATAACAAAGAAAGAGTGAATTGGTGGAGACAGCACGTATTGTTGCAGTTTTTCCACAACTGTCACCTAAAGCCAGCCAAAAGTCTGAAGAACAATAGAGAAAAAAAAATAGTGCCTTGTATGTGCAGCTATAGATTGGGCAATAGAACCATTTCTTTTTTCTTTACAGTTAGATTAGCATGGCTCTGTTTACTGGCTTATTACTTGCTGCCCACTCATTTTCAGGTAGGTGCATGAAATGACAACAGTTTCAGACTCTCCCTCAGGAAAGAAAGGATCTTGCTAATTGCAAAATAACATGGAGTTGTTTTGAGTCTAGTCCCTGGCACTCAAATAAAATGGGACTAGAAGTCCAGCAACATCCCTTTACTTGGAGATGATGAGCCACCACAGTGACTGTCAGAATTCATTCATAATAGCCCATAAGCTCCCATTTTTACTGCTGTGCTGACCGCCTGGTGACTCTCCGGAGAACAGGACTATTCTGTTCAAATTCTCATACTGCTAGAATGTGATCATCCAACATGTTGGGTTTTCTTTCTTTTTGAATACACATTGGCTCTGGAAATGCACTGAATAACCATTTTACAGTTTGTGACAATATATGGATAGTGTTGACCTGTCTACGTGGTGAACAAAAACCACATTAGCATACAGATGCCTCAGGCCTTGCTCTGGCTCCACAGAGACAGGTGTTATTGACAAGGCTATCAAAGTTTCAGAGTACAAGAGTGAATATTGCAGTGCACAGCTTGGCTGCACCACACTCAAATGTTTATTAGCTTCAGATTTTACTAGAGTTTTGTCCAAAGAAAAGGTTCTGTGGCCTCAAGCTCCACCAAGATCTTATTCATATCAGATGCTTGCATATCCCTTCCTAGTTCCTTCTTGTGCATATGATTGTCTTTAAAGTGTGGCCTTGTAACTAGTCAGATATGTTTTGTACTACCACCTACATTAAACACTGTAACCAAGTAATGAAAAAAATCTCACAGAACCTAATTGGTTTTTGCACTTTTGTCTTCATGACTCATTCCTGGAGGATGTATTTTATATGTGTGTGTATATATATATATATAAAATAAATATATTTTATATATGTATATAAGAGCTAAATTGATTTTTCTGAGTGCTAATAAACCATTGCTGCCAATGATGCCTTTGTGAGGTAAGAATAAAAACATGCAGTTCCTCTAAAAACAAACAAACAAAGTGTAGCCCAATAGCAACAGGGTGAATTAAGAGTCTTCTGGGCAATAGTTTTTGTAACTGTACCCAGGTCTAACACACATACTGTTGTCTCCTGCTCCTACTAACCTCTAGTGAAGGTGAACAAAAAGCCCCCAGGTCCTGCAAAATTTTAGTGTGCGTTCAGCTGGACTTAGCGGATAGTCCCAACAGAAATCACAGCAACAAGGATAAAGGCCCCTTACTTTCATAAATAATGCATCACTCTCTTACATCATCAAATTTAGGGGCAAGGGAGAGACGCTATACCTCTCAGATCATTACAGCTAAGCTGGTGCTAAATACAGGAGGGGAAAAAAAAAGAACTATGAGCTGTGCAATAGCTTGTGATATCAATCAGAGAGATCAGAGCTGGAGTCCTGACATTCAGTCTTCTGCTCCAGCTGCTGACTTGTTGGCAAGTTCCAGCTACATCCCAGTTATGACATCTGTAGATGCCCACACTCTTCTAAAAGCAATCAGAGTTCTGCTTGTGTAGCTTGTTATTGTTTGGTCGGCCCCCACATGTAATTTTTCAGAAACATATATGGAGATAAAACCGCAACATTCCACCCATGCCCTTCCCATTTATTGAAGTTTCAAGATAGTTTTCAAGCTATTCTTATTTATAAAGCCTTTCTAGTTCCCTAACCACAGCAGAACAACATTTTCTTTTTGTAAGAAATACAAGAATAACTCTTGTGATAATACTATAAATAGATATCCAAATCAGTGTCTCATTCATTGTTTAACATTCTGTTTTTCACCCAAAATTATGAAACATGAAACTATGTTCCCAGAGTTGGTTCCTACTGAGGACTGGATTTACAGTGAAAAGCATATTGGTTATTAAAAAGTAAAGAGACATGTTTGAATACCCATATAAGTTTTAAAAAATCAAGTTTTGACAGAATTCCACATAGGGAAGGTCAATGAAAAGATCATAATCTAAAAATATGGGCCATATTATCAAATGGCCTCATTGGTTGTAGAAGTCTTTATTGACAGTATGTGCTTAATAAACTTGCTTCAAAATTTACTGAAGCCAGGAAAAGTCCTTCTGCTGTTTCTCAAGCCCTGCATTAGGGAAAAAAAGGGAGTATATTATCCAAGAAACACTAGCAACAGACTACTCAACCTTGCATTATAGAAGGCAACTGCAGTGCCAGCTGTAAGGCAGCAGTAGAGTAGCAGAGTCCCCTGCATGGCCACAGCCTTGGTTAACAATACCACAGAAACACAAATTCTTTTGCATATCTGAATTCAAAGGAAAGCAAGTGATCCAGAAGATTACAAACAACTAAGCATTCCATATTTTGCAATTTCATGGCTGCTTTCCCCTTTCTTCTCCTTTTCTCAACTTTTTTTACAAAAAATACTAAAGTAAAACAGATGCATTTGTAAACGCCTTTGAAACAGACTTTGGGCATTACTTTGCCTCATGTTTCAGCTAGAGAGCTTCTACTGAAAAAGTATATCAGTACAGTTAAATAAAAGAGGCAGCAGAGCACACATAAAAGAACTAAATATCTGCAGAAGTTTTTGACTGTTATCTGAGAGTAATATTTAACCAACGAATAATTTTAGCAGGTGAATGCAGCACTTAAGTGAAGACCAGTTTTAGTAATAAAAGTCGTTAAGTGCCTAAGTCATATTGGTTTCCTTGAGATAAAATGCACTTACCTGAACACAATACATGAGCAATTATTCTCGTGCTTTAAGAAATTGGTTATGTTACAGAGTAGCTTAACAGGAGCTTTGATATTTTGAAATGATTAAGAGAGTAAAACAGAAACTCAGAGCACCATTTGAGTTTTCTGGCATGCCATCCTCTATCAGCTTGAAGTGTAACACAACCTTTTACGTGAACTATGTCAATGCACAACCGCAGCTGTCACAAATCCCATTTCTTTAGGAGCCACCATTGAAGCTTTGGTAAACTTGACCAACTTTAATGGCAAATTACTGTTGTGTAATCTATCAGAGCGAGTGCAATCTCTCACGGAGTGCTGGGAGGCGCTGCTGTCCAACAGTGAGATGATGGGAAGGAATGTATGTGGCTTCCTCTCTTCAT
This sequence comes from Limosa lapponica baueri, assembly GCA_002844005.1. Classification (NCBI taxonomy): domain Eukaryota; kingdom Metazoa; phylum Chordata; class Aves; order Charadriiformes; family Scolopacidae; genus Limosa; species Limosa lapponica. The sequence continues at coordinate 942,874 of KZ505678.1, read as the reverse complement.
TTCCCATTCCTGAAGCTTTGGTTGGTGATGTACATCCTGCTCAGAGTAGATGACTAATAATTTCTGATTGTTAAATATTGTCCAAGCGTTTCAAAGAAATGTATGCGTTTTTGTGACCTTGGAGCATTAATCTACAATTTTTCAACACTACTTTGATCTGAGGATGTGATGCATTAGCCTCAATATGGGAGACTTTCACATTTGCAAGCATTGGAACAACAACTTGATAAATTATTTAAACTTGGACTTTGAATTATCGAATGGAGAACACACTTGTTTTGTATCAAACAATGAAATATAGCTTTCACCGAAAAGAAAATCCCAAAATTTCTCTAAGTCAGTGGAAAAAATAATTTATTGCAATTTCTTATGCACATTAACATGAAACATTTATACATATATATTCTGTGCTGATAAGGTATACTAGATATAGACAATTTTTATACAGAAAGTAATTGCACTATCCTATTTTATAATGCAAATATTCAGAAATTATCAGTCAGATAAGAACATATATTATTCACATAAAAATGCACTGTATGTTGAAGTTATGGAAGGTCTACACATCTGAAACCTTGTCCATTTTACTACCTATATCACCTGATAAAAGACACTGTCCCCTTACAAGATTTACATCCCTTAATTATGCCATGATGCCTAGAATATTATCAGGCCCTCCCAAGGAATAAAATAAGACCATTTCTGATAATTAGAGAGACCAAACCAAAAGGCAACCATGACAACCATGTCCCGGCAGCACGCCTTTCAACTCTGGGGGCTCCATCAGAAAGGAGCTGAAGCACTACAGGTGCTCTAAAATTGTCCAGCAATCTATTATTAACATGACAACTTAATTTAGTTAATATAAATCAATGAGAAATACATTGCAAGTGAACAGCATTTCAGTAGAAGTACATTGGCACATGCTTCAAATAGCAGTATCAGACAACTGCCCCCTTTCAATATAGAAAATGTTTACATAGTGTCTACAAAGGGAAAATGCAGGATGATATCAAAAGAGGAATCTTTTTCTAACGAGGAATGTACAGTGCATTGAGTGTTATTCACAAAATGAATAGGAAGCACGGTAACAGCAGAACTAATTCTGATAAACAACATTTATACAATAATTTTCATAATGCTGCTTTATGTATTATTTTTTAAAATAGTTCTTCAGGTTCATTGTTCTGCCCAACAATTGAAATACCTGTCATTTCCAGAAATGTCACTGATTCACATAACCACTACACCTCAGAGATGAAGATGAATATGTGGAGCATCAGATTGAAGTGGTTAGTTGTGGCGTGCATATTACAAAATTTTAGTCAATATTATGTGGTGGTAGGAAGGACCACATATGACTGACGTGCAAAAATGCATATCAAAAAAAGGAAAGCTTGAAATACATGCTCATAGCAGAGATAAAATACCAAACATTAAGGAAAAAAAAATAGCAAGCAAGCCTGGAGAAAAAACAGTGAGTGTGATTTCAGGAGTAAGGCAAAAGATAATGGTAATGCACATGGAAATGGGAGATATGATGTGAAATAACATCCATAACTCAACCTTACTGCCTGGCACCCTATTTGGAGACAGTATTGCACCCTATTCAGCGTCCTCTTCCTCTTCCCTCAGCTCAGAAAGCATCTTGCTTTGTTTCCTTGAGTGCATGCAAGTAGAATTTGAGAAGTAAGGGATTTTCTTTGAAGCAACAACATGGTGGGTCAATGCAGTGACAAAATACATTTTACAACTTGCAACCAATATCAGTAAATAATAAAAAAATAATAAAACACAGCATAGGTAATACACATACTACTTTCCTATGTGTAGGAATGTAACTGTTTCTACATTCCCTGATGAGCTCTGACTGAGATACTTTAACTTGTTCCCATGAGTAACGTGGGGACAGGGCAGAAAAAAAAGATATTAGAAAGGGGGGAATGATGGAAATTGCAGTCAGACATCGGAGGTTCTCTCCAAGCTTTATTTTTTACAACAAAGCTGTTTCTCAAAAGAGAAGCTGCAGCTGAACCTCTGTTAAAATAATAATGATAGTAGTAACTAATCTTATAACATGCAAACAAGCGGATGCAAAATGAATAATCCATCACAGCTGCTTTTGTTCTAGGTATATTTCTGATGCAATTCTAATTTTTGCTGTAATGGTAACGTGGGAGACATATCTCACGTGGAAACAAGTAAAGGAGCAGCACTCCAAACAAACACTGATTCTTGCAAATCAGGTCTTTCTCCGAAGTAATGACTGCTCATGGTGACTGGTAATAGAGATGCCGACTTAGGAACCAAGTCTGAGGTATGCTGAGCTGCTCCAACCCTATCATTTTCTACAGGCCTAGCAGAGAGACAGCATATTTTAAGCCTTGGTTTCACATCTCTATGCCAGCTGTAAGTATTTTGTCCTCTTTCTTCACCACATATTCTTTATCGGGCTTCGGGGTAAAATATTATGCTGATAGATTTGCAAATGCTGAGCTAATCACTCTCTAAGGGATATAATGAAAAGGAGAATATATCACTAATGTGAATCTATCCTAGATTTAAAGATATCAGAGGTAGAAAACTTCACAATAAGAGAATAATCAGCAGAAATATCTTCAGGATGATTTAAGAAGTATGTTTACTTCTATAAACCGCTTCTTGCCATATTCTGGAGTTACCTTTCAGGAAATTTACCATATAGTTTCTGAATATATGTTAACATCCCATATTTATTGTTGTGAACTGTCCCTTTGAAATTGACGGCACTGCACATGATAATACACTAGCATGTGTATGTGTTTGAAAGGTCAGAGAAAATAAGAGTCTGAAAAGAAAACCAAGACTACACCCTTGCCTATAACAAAGTGATAACTCTAAGGCAAACAAACATTAGAAGTTGGCTATCTGATTTCTGCTTTTGGATTACAACGCAGATTAATATGTACAGCCTATACAGTGCCAGAAATAACATGAAGAGAACCTTCACAAGACAAAGAGAAACTGCAGACAGTTCAGAAAATCTTAAAGGAGTAAAACTCAGTGCATCTTTTTGAGGATGGACAGATAAAATTGCGCAGGGAGTGAAAAAGCATTAAAATATTAGAGGATTATATTCTTTCACTTTTCAAAATCACCTCTGACAAAATGATTATCAGTTCCAGTTACCACATGAATGTATCTTTCTAGTCTCATCCCAAACTTCCTACGATTTAGAAGAGACACCTATGACGGGAGAAGTCCTTCTATCTATAAGAATTACATGTATATCTGAATTTCAGAATTAAGAAAAACTAACAAAAATTAGTGAGACTTTTTGAGTGTGCTTAAACTGTGAGTCTTAAGTGCTCCTGAAAATCATATTGACAGTACTTTTCTGTCAGGTTTATTCCTGCCCCCATGTCCCCCTCTCCAAAGCTCGATTACTAGATAATAGTATCAGCAAGTACCTCTCGGGACTGCTGTGAGGATTAACAAAACCAACTGTTACACAAGATCTCTAAAAGAAAATTGCAGTATTTAAAATTCTAAACTATCTGAACCCTATATTCATATTAAACATGTGTGAGGCTGAAACAAGGAAAATACCCACCTGAATCAGTACCCCTCTGAAATTTTACATTTAAAATTACAATGTGCCCTGCTACAAATGATAGAGCATAATTTATAATGCAGAAAAAAGTGAAAGGCGTTTAAATAAAATATATTTTAAATAAAACTATGGATTTGAAAGAATGTTAGCCAAGTGAAATTATATTTAATCTTGATATAGAATAAAAATAGAAAAGTATTATCAAAAGTGACACCCAGAATATTATTGTAGGTAATATGTACTAAAACACAGACTTCAGCAGAGTTAAAGTACAGGCTCTCCCCTGAAGTTTAATACTGGGGATTAATACTGGGAGTTACCATTAAAAAGTCAGTATTCATATACTTGGGTACCAGTGGTAATAAATCTGAATTAGATCTCCTAAAGAGCCCGAACAGTTTAACAGCCAAAATTTCATTTTCAGAAGCATATGAGTATTCAGGCATGTAATTAATTTCCTGTGACTTACAAGAATTATTTCAGCCAAGGTAACTGATGACTTTCATTATTTTAGTTGAGAGGATTTTTAAGATTAAATACATTAGCTTAAACTCTTGCTTTCTGTATTACTTTGGGACAAAATTCAAGCTATGTAAATTACTTTTACCCTTTTTTTCCTCCGTTTGGCAACGGGTGGAATGTATGCACCTGCTCAGATATAGCAAATCAGCTGGCATACTGTAACCTTATTAAGTGTCTAAGTTTGTAGCACACTTATGAGTCTAGATCTCATTGGCTTTTAATGAGATTTTGATTAATACATGCCCAGACTTCTGAAATTGAGGCATACACTTAAAGACCACTCAGTGCTTGAAAAGCTTTGCCCTACATCATTTTGAGAAGAGGATTTAGGTTCATATGTCCTTTAGAAGAAAAAGTTTTCACCGTGTCTATTTCTAAAGCAAGACGTCTATCATGCAACAGTCTCCGAACAAGCAGATACATCTGGGGTTAAGAGACCACCATATACACCAGGTGTGAACCTGCCTGCAAGTAGTCACTGGACTGTTGCCTAAATATTTGAAGGCACGTTTATTCACTCACTGTAAGAAAGCAAATGGTGAATTTTGAAGTGCTGTTAACCAGACATGTCAGCTAAACAGAAATGGACATTATATTGCAAAATCTAGTACAGTGGCGAAATACGTAAGAAGAGAGAGTTATAAATATTTAAACACTCCCTCAAGGACTTTTTAAAATACAAAAGTATTCTTTCAGGGACTGCACAAACTGCAAAGACAAATAATCAAGGACTTTAATGTGCTGTCAAGATAGTAAATGCATTAGTGAAATAATGTTGTACAAAACTTTTCATTTTTTCTAGGGAACACTTAGTTTTGCAAATGCAAATGGATCTCAGTGGTTTAGATTAAATTTGTCATGTTTATGCCTTGTTTAAAAAAAAAATTACACTCCGATTAGTCATACCTCTGTCTCTGTACTCTTTCTGGACAAAAACCAAACCTGCATTGGTTCTTTTTTACCCTTCATAGAAACTGGACCTCTGTACTCCAGGTGGAACTGAGGATCCGAATTTTCTGGTGTCATAAGACACCTGAAATTGAAAGAGAAAGCATGTAAATAAACGTACTATGCATGCATGCAACACATTATATAAAATATTAAATATGGTACAGAAATGTAAGCAAATTAACAAAAAAGTCAAGTTTATCTCTAGATCATTATTACATGTGCATACCAATAGGGTATATCATAATGCAGTCTGCCATGGAGTTTCATGAGAACTCATGTACTTAAATAATGTGTTGTGGGAGTCCTGTCACTTTCGACTTCAAAGACACTTTGATGTTAACACTGACAAAGTGATTTCTTTGAAGATGTTAACACCAATAAAAATGCTGCATCGCTCACCTGTAGGTATATTCAGAGACGTTGATCTTTCCCTTTTCTCCAGTAGTTTCTGTTCTGCTTGTTAAATTGACAGTATTTCCAAAGAGACAGTAACGTGGCATCCTTTGGCCTATGACACCTGTGACTACCTCACCAGTATGGATTCCTATTGTTATCTTTAGAGAGAAAAAATAAAGTTTGAATATTCAAAATCAATGTAACTAATCTGATGCTTCTGACTAAATACAGGTATTATGCCATTTCTATCTACTAGAGCTTATTTTTTCAATGTGCCCCTCCTGCTTCTTCAAAGCCTTCCATTTTCTGTTTTCTATCATTTTCTTTTTTATTGTAGTGCAGTGTCATGGCTCTGCCTCCCACATCAAAGAACAAACTCCGTATCTTTCCAGCATGGAGCTATTAGAGTGCTGGAGCACCTCTCCTATGAAGACAGGCTGAGAGAGTTGGAGTTGTTCAGCCTGGAGAAGGCTCCAGGGAAACCTTATAGCAGCCTTCCAGTACCTAAAGGGGGCCTGCATTAAAGTTGGAGAGGGATTTTGTACAAGGGCATGTAGTGATAGGATGAGGGGTAATGGCTTCAAACTGGAAGAGGGTAGATTTAGATTCGATATCAGGAAGAAATTCTTTGCTGTGAGGGTGATGAGACCCTGGAACAGGTTGCCCAGAGAAGTTGTGGCTGCCACACCCCTGGAGGTGTTCAAGGCCAGGCTGGATGGAGCTTTGAGCAACCTGGTCTAGTGGGAGGTGTCCCTGCCCATGGCAGGTGGGTTGGAACTGAATGATTTTTAAGGTCCCTTCCAACCTAAAGCATTCTATGCTTCTATGATTATGTACTGTGAAATTTTAAGAAGTGGAAAGAGAGACATACTCTGCAGGTCTGTGTTTAATGAGTGCTCAGAAGATGCAGAAATGGATGGTGTAGGTCAAGAAAAAAAGATTTTTCTCAGAGGAATCATCATGGTATTTTGCATTTAAAAGCTCAAGACATGGGATGGGTTTGGAGAAGCTCACTCTTACAGCACATTACAGTTATTGTAAAGCTCCAAATCAAACCTTGTCACTTCTTTGCCCAGTGACAAAGTCTACGCTAGGTGTTAGACTAATAACATTCATGTTATTATGTTATGTTATGTTATTAACATGCATTACTTATATTGCTCTCACAGCCTTCTGCTAAGGACAGGTCAATGCAGAACCTCCTCAGTTCTGTATTAATGCCCCAATATCTTCATAAAATTCCACAATGAGTGAACTTCCACTAACATACATTGCTGCCAGTATTATTGACATAACTGCCTATGGAACCGTACTTTTCTTTTTAATGCAGTATTTTCTCATGCTGACAGGAGGATCTGAAGCATGATCAAAAATATCTGCAAGGGAATATGTTGCTCTGTTCATTGAGATGAAGATGATTCAATGCATTGTACTTGATGTGGAATGTAAACTTGTTGATTAGATTGCAAATGATCAGTAAACAGACATAAATGATGCGGACCTAATTTAGTCCTTTAAAAGGTTAAGCACAATAATTAGATTTTAAGGTCTAGGAACTGCACGTCACATCTACATGTGACTCTTCATATTATTTGTAGATATCAGTCTCAAAATCTAACAGTAACAAAGCTTGCACCAACTGAGACTTGAGCATTATTATAATTCAAAGCATTATCATCATATCATAGAATGGGCTCTTCATTCAAGCCCACACATTTACTAACCTGTACAGGCTCACCATCTACTTGAACTTGGCCTGCTATTTCCATCATATCCAATGCCAGGTGGCAGATAGATCGTGCATGATGAATGCAAGGCTCTGGTAGACCACTCACTGTCATATACTTGTCCCCAACTGTTTCCACCTATCAAGATCCATATGTCTCAATTACTGTATAATCATGGGCTTTAGAATATTAGAATGGATGTAGTGCTTCCTTCATGACTGCTCATTCTTTCAAATAGTTTCTTTTCACTCATTCAAATCACCTTAATTCCCATCATCTCTGCTTGTTATTGAAGATAAGTTATTGTATGCTAACAATTTAACAAATTAAAATGATACTGTGACTGTATGAACTGGAGGCTCTCTTTTGGGGTCTTCTGGATTTTTGTAGAAACCAAGCACCATGTTTGTTTTAACTCACACCCTTGATTCACTTGGACATAAAGTTATTTTCTAGTAAAAGCTAGACATGAATCTTACACATACAAACACACACACATACACACGCACATCTATATATGGGATATATATATGTATCTACCTATCTACCTGCTACCAGCTGCATCTGCAACTATACCTCATTCCTAATGAAGGCATTACATTCACAATGAATAACTGAATAATAAGTTATAATTTACAACCAGGAGACCCAGGTATAAGACTGAAAAACTTAAAGCACAAGGTCAGCAGAACTACAAACTGCTTGTATATGTGTTCACATCTGCTAAATGTGGAAGTAGATTATATATCCACCTAATGGCTGATTGTGCAGAAATCCTGCTGAGAACTAAGCCCTTTACGTTCCTTCATACATTTAGAGAGGAACAACATACTCTTCTTTAGCTATGTAATATCAAGTAACACAGTTCAAAGACTGGGAACATAACTATTTTTTTAAAAAGCCTAAAATCCAAAGGGTGGAAAAGAGTGACATGATAGTAAATTATTGAAGTGTCACAAATTAAATACTTGGAAAATCTTCTGCTTACCTTATAAACAAATGGATTCCTCCGTGAATCAGTCAGAATATCAAACCTCGTGTAAAGATCATTTAGAAGATTAACAATCTTCATGGCTCCCTCTCCAGAGGCATGTTTACTACAAAAGGCATTGAATCCAACAATGCCACTGAAAAGAATGGTCACATTGTCATACCGCTTAGCTGGAACAGGACGCTTGTGTCTCAGCTCATTTGCCACTGATGGTGGTAGAACAGAGTACAGTAATCTAAAAGAGTAAAAAAAGAAAGGCACAAGCAAAACAGAAAGAATGTGGAGAAAGGTCTTTACATCAGCACTCTTCAAATATTAACTTATTACCTCCCATAGGGTTTATAGCATACTTGCATCATCAAACACTGATATAAAAGACATTTACTGAAGAAAATGTTACTTGGGAAAGAGGAAATCAGACCCACAGAGCTTCACCCTGTTCTCATGTGTATTCATTCAACTTTTTAACTGTCATCTTAAGGTGTGTTTCCCTCCACACACAGCTAAGCGGGCAAGCTGAAGATCTCTTGACTGTTTCACAAATCTTGAGCATCATTTTGTACACTGCCTCCTGCCCAAACCTCCACTACCTGCATTTTTGGCAAGTTCACTACTGCATGAGTTATAATCAGTGAATATTTTTGGTACGTGGTATAGTAACAGACACTGTCTGTTCCAGTGGCTGCAAAGAAGACTAGAATTCCTGAAGATACAATGACTTCACAAAGCAAGTCAATAAGAATGAATAGAAAAAAATCTTTTTTAGGCTTTTCTTTCCAACTCTTCTGTCCATCCCTTTCAAGTCCCTTTTACAATAATTTCCATTACTACAGAAAAAAATAATCTGTCAGTAGAATTAATAGCACAACATAGTGTTAATAGTATTAATAGTGTTAATTCTACTACTAAAAAAGCATAATCCACAAGAAATTCTTCTATTACAGAGATGGGAACTATGTTTTCTAAATGACAGTCAACCATCAACCCCATCCTGCTTGTCAAAAAAATTTTGTTTAATTTATGTGCCAGTAGTCCTTGAGCTGTGCTCCTATAGACTAATGCTATGAATTTGATTTTATAGTTACCTGTAGAAATGGATTTGGGGCCCAGTGCATATAATTTATTATTGTTATGTACTTATATCTAGATAGTAGTATTATCTAGATAGCCCATAACTCTAAAACCAAATTCATAGCATTAGCCTGTTGCAAAACTTCACCTTCACATAGACTACTTTTGAGGCTTATAAGGTATGTTTTTCTGTTCTATTAACCTGTGAGCATGGCAGTCCAGAAAGACGAAGTGATCTTCAGCTGGTTTACAGAACTTTGTCAAATAGTAGCATTTTGACATTCATCAAATTAATCTTGGCTACAGGGACTGCATGTTAGAGAGTTTGCAAAACTACTGTTTTAGGTAATTCACAAAGCAAAAAGGATTGTTGGTTCACTTCTCATAACTTTCCTTATCTGGGAAGAAGCCATTAAAATACCTGTGCATGTAACAGCCTAGACTGCAGACGACATTTGACAATCTAAATAAAGAAATACCCTATGAGGCATTAAAGTAAAATGTTCTTTCTTGACTCCAGAATTATCAGCCCTGAATATCTCTTATATTCCTTCCAAGATTCTGTTAATTTTTGAAGAAGTAGCTATAAATAATATATTGTTGTGACTGTTGCAGCTCAAAATCAGGATTTGGTTCTTACGTGTCTGTCTTTTTCTTTTCATCTTCCAGCGCACGCAGTGTGTGCTGCAGTCTGTCAGTGAGGATCTCAAGCTCTTGAGTCAGTTTATACTCCTCTCTGAACTGCTCTCCCAAAAGAACCAGATCACGGGTAGCATCATGCAATGGAATATCACTCAGATATAAGCCTCTTCTGGTTAAATCATCCAAGTTCATCACGCTGCAATGTGGAGAAATTTATAATAACATGGGTACAATTAAACTTGCCAAAGGAGCATTTAAAAGTCAAATGAACAGCAAAGGTTGAGGAATAACAGAAGAAAAATTATGCTCCTGAACTTCTGATGAGTTGTACAACACACCCCTCCTACAAAATACCTAATTTGTTCATTCATGTTAACATATGGTTCTTGACTTTTGTATCTAAATACAGAATTCTCATTGATGAGTTCCATGAACATATCAAATGCACATTCTTCAGTATACAAATAAAAGCAAGACTACATTAAGGTAGCCTCTTCCCTTGTTGTCTTCATCCACTCTCTTCCTTTTACACAGGATATTAACATATCATAACTGTAATCTGGTGTGTTAGTCCAACATGCTCTTAGCTAAAGAAGCCCTCCATTCAATCCCCCATCCCAACCACTTCTTTATAATCATTACTGCTCCATTATGTTAAAACTACTGCAAAAATATATGTACCCACACAGGAAACCAAACCATTGTGACATTTCTTAGCATTCTCAGAGTAAGAAACAAAGGGCAAGACTTGCCAAAAATCATGTAATCACGAGGAATTCCCATTTGTACAAACTGAGCCAGAGCATCCCAATGTTTGTATTGAATTATTTAATAATCAAGCAAGTTCCGATGTTTAAACGCTTCTCCCTCTTTTAGTATAAACATGTCAAAATCAAGGAAATCAATACTTGAGGCAATTAATCTCTGTAGTAGTACTCTCATAAGTGTTCTAAAAAATAGTAATTTTAAAATGAAAATCAATATTATAGAACTCTTAAGATTTAAAGTACCTTGGCGAACAAAGAAAAAGAATGCTGTCTGCTTCAGGCAAGTAGATCATTTGCCCTTTCAGGCGTAAGCAGCTGATTTCTGTGCCTGTCAGTTCATCTTCACACTCCAGCTTTTCCACATCCAGCAGCCCCTCCTGATGATGAAAAGTCACAATTATATAAGGGCAATGGTACGTGTGTTATGCACCAGGCCACCACATATGTAAGTGCCTTCACTATCAAGGCAGTCAGAATGTTTGGAATAGATTTACAGACTACATTAAAACCCAACTAATTTCTCATCTGAACACCATACATTACCTTTATTTTAACACTGTGATTTGCTACCTCAAAGATACAAACCATGGCATCTTTCTTTACCTTCGTGTTCTTGTTTTCTTCTGCATGATTTCTTAAGAATAGTTTGTCAAAAGTATTGCCTATTCTATGAAGTTCTATTTGTACCTGGCAGCATTCCTAAGAAATCTTGTTGGTTTCTCTCAGGTGTGGTTTTCTATAAATAAACGGGCTCCTTGACATATTAGATGCTACTCTACATGCTGCACTCATTCATATCACCTGCCTCCTCTCCTGCCCACTCTAAAGGACGCAGAACTGTATATGAATGTATGCGCCCAAGCAAGAACACATTTCATATTTGTCTCCCATACTGTTATGAAGCAAAAATAAATGTAATTGCCTTTGCACGTTTAATTTGGCACAATGTCATCTATGGGTTAGTCCTTCGCAAAGAAAGCATCAGACATGAAGTATATGTACTTCACCATTCCTATAAAGCATTCTACTTAACAGCTACACATGAATTCACACTGGTGACTTTTTCTTGGCTCAAGACTCAAAAGGGACTGAGCTTACTACTGTGCAAAGAAATTTTTCTGAAGACTTCTGAGCTTTCAGCACTTCTTCTTATCTCTCTAAAGCATACTTACTTAGAGAAAAGACAGGTGAATATTTTCTAGTTACCTTGGTCCGCAGTACAAAGACTGTATTGATATGTGAGAGGATCCCATGGAAACTAATATCAATATGAGGCCGGACCAAGGAGAAAACTGACAACAGACTGCAATTTCCTGGCTGTAGCTAGAATTTAAAAAGAAAAAAAACAACCATTGTTACATTTTATACTAAAACTATACATGAACTAATTATATTCAATTTGCTTAGATGACAACACTGAATGGAAGAGAATATATACTTTATGCATTTCTCCATTAAAACACAAGGTTTTTAAATTAAGGATTTTCCATCAGAAGTATACAGACTTCAAAGTGTAATTCTAACCTGCAAGATGATTTTGTAAAATTGTGTTAGACTATCACATTCATTATCTGTCAAACTGTTACAGTAACAAAAGCTTTCCAGTGTTTTCCTCCTAAGTGCCCTCCTTCAAACTCCCTTTTCAATAAGCCATGTTCTCTAAAGCATCAACTCTGACACTAAGGATTCTGATAGCCATCCTCAGTAGCCTGAGTAGTTATAGCTGTTCAGTGAACGCCCTTGGGAAAAATCTGCCAGAGCTACTTACAAAGCTCTACTTCCAAATCTTTCTGCAAAATTCAGAGGAAACCACCAAAAGAATGCAGGAAAAAGCAAATAACATAAAATTGCATTTTAAAAGTGTATCAGTGATTCAGAAACAACATGGTATGTGCAACATTAGCCTACATAATTGTAAAGTTCATTTGATGTTTTAATCATCTTACCCTTCTACTTCTCTCATATTATTGCTTTTACCTGTTGCTTATTTTCAGAAACACTACCAGCTCTTTCAGGGAAGAACTGAGGTATCCTATTTATATACAGAATACATAATTTGTATGGACCTCTGAGTACTCTTTTACTGTAAATTAACAGGGGAAATTGCAGCAGCAGCATCAAGTTCAGAACACATACACATATATCACAGAAACAGTTTGGCACATCTTAGTTAATAGTTTCGTTTTTGATGCACAAGCCAGGAAAGTATACTACAACTTCTGTTATTCTGCTCTTCAGTTATTTTGCATCTGACAGCTTAAGTATTTGAAGACATTACTGCCAAGTAATATATACAGACTATGTACCCGCTGCTACGCTACACAGTAGTATGGGCAAGGCCATTTCCTGAACCCCAGGCCAAGTTGCACCGACTGTCTGACATCCACTCTAAAGAGTTATTTGCCACTTCTATAGAAAATGTGTCTTAGACTGAGCTACGAGAAAGAATCAGGTATCAAGCTAACACCTGAACTGTGGGGGTGATCAGGTTTTCTCTGCTCAAGCTTATTCTCTTACTGGACATGGACCTGATCACAAGGAACAGAGCTGTTGTAGAATTAGGGCTATTTTCACACTCCTTTTTCAAACAAGATGAGCACAATGCAGTAAGTATTACACAGTTACATAAGAATGCTATTTAGACAGAGAACCCTAAATCTATTTTATTCATCTTTAAAATAAACCTGTGAAGCATCTAGCATCAGGAATCTCTATGATTATTCATGTATGAGAATCATCTAACCTGTGGAAGGACTCTGTATATAGCATTGCCACACTGCGTGACCACCAGATCTCTGTCAAATATTATGTGGAAAGGAAAGGCCTTGCAGAAAGTATATGGACTGATGCGAGACTCTTGGGTACCGTTTTCTTCAAATCTGTCAAGGTCTTCATAGTAGTCCTCTTCTTTAGACTCTTTCTCTTCAATTAAAAACTGAATGTGGTCACATTCCTCATTTCTCTGTTGAATAACCTAGAAAAATACAGGAAAACGAAAAACTGAAAACTCTGCTACTCATTAATAGCTGGAATGCTACTATGAGGACAGGAATACATTTAGAGCAGAAAGATGAATTCAATAATGATATTTGTATCTTGAAAAATATTATATTCTAATAAGCATTTCTGACTTTAGAGAGTCTTTAAAATTCCAGGTGACTAAATATGGCTTTGCTTACCCACAGTTGCTCTTTGCATGAACAACATACTGAAGATCACTCAAATACAATTTAAAAAGCCTGAGTGAAATGTACATCCTGAAACCAGGGGTCAACGCTCACGTTATGTTTGCTTTTACCAGTACATGCCAGAAAACAGGATTTTCCCATCATCTTGAATGAACACATGGCAAGTCTTGAATTACACAGACCATTTGCATCCTTATTTTGATGAAAGCTGTTTGGAAGGTCTATAACGCAGCAGCAAACAGTGCTGACCAGAAGATAGGCATGTTACAGCCAGCCAGAAGAAAGGTGGATGGAGCAGATGTTTGAATATACAATCCTTACTCATTCAGGCAGCGATGACTGCAAGATCAGGACCAAGAGATAAAACTAAAAGCAATGACAATCTTCTCCAAGCTGCATTCCATACTAAATGGAAAAAACAGTCATCTACATCAGTTAAATCTCAAATAAGTGTCTTGAATACAGCATTTCACACTTTATTAATTTTACTCAGTTAGTAAAAAATATGAAATTAATAGGGATTATTTTGTTTGCAGTGAGAGTCATGTATTGCAGTATAATTAAAGCTAATAACCAATAGAACAACATAATTTACCTTGAGAGGCCAAATTCACCTCTTCTCAAGCCTAATTAGATTTAATGACTGGAACAGAACAATTCTATTTACACAGTATTGTTTAGCGGCAACTTTCTGGAACACGTTGCACCCGATTCTACTTTCATGTAGAGTCTGATCCTAAAGCCACTGAAGCAAAAAAAGACTTCTTAAAATCTCTAATGCATTCTGATTCTGCCCTTTACACATAGTCAAACCACAGAGATTAACAGTTACAATATGAAAACAGAACAGATATGCACGAGCACTCCACTTGATCTCTAAGATGTTTAGTTCATGAAATATTTCTCATCCACAGCTGTCAGCCATGCTAGCTGATCAGCTGGGGAGTGTTGTTTCCTTTGTTTGTTCCTATACAAATGGAGGAGAGTAAAACAACAAAACAATATTTTACTGCTAAATGATGCTTGATTTAAGAAGGTAGCATTCCTTGATCTCCTATTTGACTATTCATTTAAAGGAAAGAGAGGCTTTTCTGGAGGACAGTTCAGAGCAAGAGTCTGATTTAGGTGCTCTAATAGTCTTCTCTTTCTTCAGCATATGCCACATTTCTCTTTCTATTCCATACATAAGTAACTTAGAGAAAGATCTGCCTACTAATTTTACCAGCTAACGTAGGTACCTAGAGCTGGATGTACGAACAAGTTCAAGTGTTAATGATGATAAAACCTAATTTCCTCAAGAAACTATGCCGGTAATTCATATGGCAGTGTGTGCCAAAGAGAAGTACGAAATTACTAGTTAGTAGGAGATAAACCTTGGAAAGAATATATGGTGGTCATTAGAGGAAAACAAGTTATGTGGGTTTTTCTAGGAAAATGAAATATACTATATGGAGACCTAGTTTTCCTCTGAACTCAGAGTTTAAAGGTTCTCCATGTCTTCCTCTTCTATTAAATCATTATCCCTAAAATTGTGAGAGACTGACCATACGGAGGATTGACAGAACACAGTTAATAGTCTTAGGTCTTACCTTCTATCATTCATACACACTCCCACAGGTTTTTTTTATTATTACTACTATTGTGTCCAAAGCTAGCTGAGATTCTACAAAGTAACCTTTTTCAAATTGTGTAGAATTATCACTAGAACTGATCTGTGCTTCCAGATAATTTCTAATCTTGGATCTTACTTCAAAGAGTTGCTCTTGCCACAAGTGGAAAAAAAAAAAAAGCACACTTTGGATGAGAAGCTTATTCATTCGGCAAAGTTGTCCTAAAATTCATTTTTAAAGATCTAATAATTTTTAAGGAAATGTTCATATTAACAGCATATCACCTTCCAGAGATACTAATATTATCACCTTATGACCATCTTAGTCACTGCATACTAGTATTATCTTGCCAACTTTCACCTGTACTTATAGGTTTTTTACTATTACCACGCAGTTTTTCATAACTCACCATTTTTTTCCATTTATTAGAAAAGAATGGTGCATCGATAAAAAAACCTCAGGTTACAGTTAAAAAAACCCCAAACTATAAAAATAGAACTGCTACATGTTTAAAGACATCTAGCTGAGTTTGATACACAACCCTCCACAGATGCTACAAGCTTACACGGTGATCAAGTCAGTCATCTCACATAATGTGCTGTTTTCCTAACCTTTATAAATCAGAACTGTGTCAGTAACGGTGCAGAGCGGCAGATTTCCCAGGCATCTTCAAGTTCATTTGCAACACTATTTTTGAGCAGACTCCAGGGCATCCAGCAATGCTTACTGTACTGGTGCATCGCATCAGTGCAGCAAACGAACAACAGGCCAAACGCATGGAAATGTATCAGATCTGCAAAACAGCCACAGCGCCAGCTGCACGCTCCTGGTAAACCTGGTTTGTTGTGGACGTGGCTGGTTTACTGAATTTGATTCTGGTCATCCATACACAAACCCTTATTAACAGAAGCTACAATCACACCCCTCTCCAGGCCAAGAAAGCTACTGATTCATCCTTAAATATCTTCCCATTGGATACTTAATTTCATGATGTATTTCTGCTCACATCATTTATGCACTATCTAATCTTCCTATCTCATGATTTCATCCACCTTGTCAGCAAGTTTAAAATGAGCACCTCTAACCATTAACCTAATATGTTAAATCCTGTCCCTTCACACTTGCACCTACAGATCCAACCTAACTGACCAGATGCTTACCTGGCATAAAGACCTGCCCTATATACTCTGCAGGAAGCTTAACTAGAACAGAATTTACTTGCTGCTTCTTGCAGAATAATTTGTTTCATTCTGCAAGTGAAGTTTGCAAGCCACAGAATTTCAATGTAATTTAAATATTTTAGGAGAAGCCTCTGTTAAATGCTTGACAAATGAAAGTTCAGTGACAGAAGCAACAAAGCCAGGAATCAAGTCTAATTCTTCCTCCCTCTGTGGTCTTAGCTGGTGAAGTGACATCAGTTCACCATGTCTGAGCTCAATCACCATAGTAACTGCAGTTAAAAACCGAAAGGAAAAATCACTCTCCTTGTTTCAAAGAGAATATATAACATCTAACTGCTAACCTGCCTGTGCTTTCCAGAAGATGTGTCTTCAGACTCCGTCTTTGCTTAGCCAAGTGAAAAGTCACACCAGTATTTCAGGGAATGACAATCCAGAGAACAGTTATTTTAAAATGAATTTGTGGTTCAGTATATTTGGTGAGCTTCACACAAGATATTAAATCAAGCAGTATCACTGTGATACAGGCTGTATAATGAACACATGCTAGCTGTTAAACTTCCACTGATATATCTACCAGGCAAGACTCAATTCTACAGATATGAGCATGTCCCCAAGATACACTCATATCTCAGAATGGGGGAGAGACAGAATGTCCTTGGACAGAGACCTTTTTCCATCAGATTGTGAAGATTAACACAAATTAACACAAAGGTTTTTGCCATTTAAAGGTCAATACAGGTGAAATTCTTGATCTCTTCTGATTAAAACCAACCGTTCAATGCTACTTGACAAATTTCACTGCAGCTGTTTCAGGATGATACTGAAGCAAGGCAGCTCACTGTGGAAGTGGTACCACTCCTAGCTTTGCGCACCCAAAGTTAAAACTGGGGGGATGCCTCCACCTGGCAGCTGGTTTCAAGGCAGGCTCTCACTGCACCGAACCTCCGAGCCTGGAGCTAATGAAGTTTCTGACTGCCCTTGTGTCAGAATTAGAGGCTGATTATGCTCCACGGTTGATTTATCTTCATACGCAGTTAGCATTTTAATGTGTGGATCGGTACTGCTTGTCCCCTATGACAAGTACCTAAGTAGTTTTTAGGTCAGCTCTCCAGCTGGTCACATTCTGGCTTTGTTTTTCATAATGCCATTAGTAACAAGACAGTCTGAAATTACCATCTTGTCACGAATTTCCTCTGGTCTTTTCTCATTTTATATTGAAAACCATCTTCCCTGTGTAAAAGAAAGATTTTCATTGTCTGCTCTCAGATACCGGAGCTGCAGAAGTCTCTTTTCCCAACAGAGTTTTGGGCTTTGTAGGATTGTACAACATTCTTCATTGACCCGTACTATTTGTAGCCTTGAGGGAATCCCTGTCCTGACGTCACCTTCACAGGTCACTCTCATTTATACACAAACAACCTCTGACAAGTGAAGCAAAGGAAGGCATAGCCAGAAGGCTGCTAACAGAGATCTCATGCCAAAGCTGGTCATCAGCACCATGAAAATTTTTAGTTCTCATACTGAGACTGGCAGAACTTAAATATTCTTAATGTGTTCTCAAAGTCAGCAACAATTCTTGGGACAATACCTGCTGCAAAAATTATATAGTCTTAGTTCTATTTAGCCAAAAATGGATTACAGTATCAGGGAAGATAAGGCAAATTGGTTTTGAACTAATTAATCAATTAATGTCAACCTAGGTTTTCCTGAACTATTCAACTGGAACTGTGAATCCAAGTTCAGAACAAATTTCCTTCCTTTCAGTGCTAAGAGTTTAACAGAGACAAACAGAGACCTTTTTTTTTTTTTCTTGCCTTCAACACACACATCCCCCTAAGTGAGAAAAGGCACATTTCCCGAAGGACACCATTCTGGAAAAATGGAGCCCTACTGTATTTCAGAAGAACATGTATGTATTCATATGTATCTATAGATACATAAAATAGTCCTGTGTGAAACTGTAGAAAGGTGATAAAAGGAAACATTTTTTTCTATTTAGCTATTTCTCCACCCAAAACAAAAACATATGTTTTTCTCAATATTAATTTTTCCTCTTGTGATCATAAGATTCCTTAGGTTTGCTCTGCAGGTTGAGCAACATGATCCTTACTCTCTACTCAGCACTGAAGAGGCCACACCGGGAGTGCTATGTCCAGTTGTGGGCTTCTCAATACAAGACAGATACGGAGCTACTGGAGAGAGTCCAGTGAAGGGCCACTAAGATGATTAAGGCACTGGAGCATCTCCCATAAGAGGAAAGGCTGAGAGAGCTGCCACTGTTCGGCCTGGAGAAGAGAAGGCTTGGGAAGATCTCAGCAATGTGTACAAACACCTGAAGGGAGGGTGCCTAGAGGATGGAGCCAGGCTATTCTCAGTGGTGTCCAGTGCCAGGACAAGAGGCAATGGGCACAAACTTTTCAGTTTCACAAGATATTCTGTCTGAACATCAGGAACACTTTTCGGCTGTGAGGGAAATTGAGCACTGGCACCTGTTGTCCAAAGAGTTTGCAGAATCTCCATCCCTAGAGACAGCTGAAAGCTGTCTGAACAAGGAGCAGAGCAACTGGCTCTAGGTGGCCTGGCTTGACCCAGGAGAGTTGGACAAAATGCCCTCCAGAGGTCCCTTCCAACCTCTGCCATTCTATGACTGTGTGACCCATGAAACAAGAATCTAGCCACTGAACAAAATAAAAACAGCATTATTGTAAATGATTAAGAGCTACTATCACCTTCACAGAAACTGGTAACGTAAGACAAATTCAAGCAAAATCTCATGAAAATACAAACTTAGAAGCATGTATTCCCTCAAGCAGATTTATGTAAGCATTTCTTCTAAACAGCCTGAGAAGAAAAGTGGATAATAAAGCATTAAACATCAAAGTGCAGATATTAAACTTCACACTTACGTAAAGAGAACTTCAGAACTTACTAAAGCAGTCCTGTGTTGGATTGTTATGAAAATGCTTTGGATAAAGAGATTTGGAAGGACAATTCTAGAATCTCAGCTCTATTCTTCCAAGTTGGAAGTCAACTGCCATAATAATATCAGAAACTTAGGGCTAGTCACTGAAGCTCTTATCAGTTCCAAAAAAAAATTATTCCTTGAGCAAAATTATAACTAAAGTCCAAACCAAAAATTTTACAGAAGAGGCATTGATTGGTCCACAAAAAATGAGAGGATAAAAAGCAACTCCATTGTTTTTCTGTGCTGTGCTATTTCAAACAACGCATTACTAACAGCCTGAAAAGCTGTTAGCCATGAAAGCATTAATTTGTTAAATTATGAGGCAAAGGATTGAGATGAAAGAAGTTGGTCAATTTTTTTCTCCTGTTCTCGTTTTTTTGAGTAGTGCAAAACTAGGCAGGTACCACAATGGTAGACTTACTCTGCTTTAAAACCCTCACTCTACACTATTAATGATTAATAAGTGACCTCTGGAGTAATGGAGGGAGACTTTCACTGTGTGGATAAGCTGCAAATTTTGGCACTCTCACCTTACAGAAACAAGTAGCTGATTTTTCTCTCCTTATCTACCACTGAAGTTTGTAAGTACCTGTGGAGTAAAGCACTATGTAACGTCATTAAAGGTGTCAAAAGCTAGGCTGTATTAATCAGCCGAGGCAAGAAAAAGTTCAGGGTTGAGGGCACATGACTTTCTAATAGGGACAAGGGAAAAAACAAGGTTAACAGGGAAAATAAAATACAGACAATATACACTTTCTTCAGTTTAGAGGTTTCGGCTCAGAGTGTCTGGAAGAATAGTTTGGATTTAACTTAAACTTTGTGCTCATTTACAATAGGTTTGACTAATACTATTAAATTTAAATTTAATTACAGAACAACAATAAAATTTCCAGGAAAGCTTAACAAAGTCAAATGAAAATGACAAGTAAATTTAGAATAAATATTAAAACTTCTTTGGACCATATATTAATTGTGAGAAGTCCTAGCTGGCTATCTGTACTGC
This sequence comes from Limosa lapponica baueri, assembly GCA_002844005.1. NCBI lineage: Eukaryota > Metazoa > Chordata > Aves > Charadriiformes > Scolopacidae > Limosa > Limosa lapponica. Next base: position 922,268 of record KZ505678.1, on the reverse strand, counting down.
CTGATACAATCTTCTTAACAAAGTAACATTCAGACTATGGTCACAGTTTGTCAAAAGTTTGTTCTGGTAGCTGCTTTGCACAACCCAGATTTCTCCTCTGCCCCACTGATCCCTTCTGTCTCTGCATGTCCCCTTGACTACGCTGGCAGAATTCTCTCTAACAGACAGAACACCAAACCATGTAAAAGACCAGATGTGAGTAAAAATAACCCAGAAAAAAACCCTGTTATATTGAACCCAGCTCATTTCCTCAGTCTAGTTTATTTTATAGCTTGACAACAGCTGGAGAAACACAGCTGAAGAAGCTGTTGTAGGAGAAGCTTGAGCAGTAAGAAAGGGGGACTGCAGAAGCTGCTTGTGCTACCAAAAGAAATGCTTGTCAAGCAACAGCTTCAGCACTCTTGCAGCCAACTTTCCAACACGGTCCCTCTTGTCTGTCTTGACACTTTGAATAAACAGGGACCTAAGAAGAGGACTGTTTTGATTCTGTCGCATCCTTCCATATCTGATCACTAACACCTGCTGTAAAAGTTTGAACTATGGATTGCTACAAAGTAGAATCTAAACAAGGACAAGAAGTATATCACCATCACTATACAGAACTAGCCATTCACTATAAATCTGAGCTAGCTTATAACAAGAAACCTAAAAGGCAAATACTCTGATATAGAAGAACAAATACAACAAATACCTTTGTCGTGGGATTGCTTGTAAAACTCTTATCTGAGCAAGATCATGTTTTTGTGATGCACTCATGAAACTGGAACTGATTTTCTGAGTAAGTATACAATGAAACTGTGCCAGAAATGTAATATGGCTAGGGAATAATTAAAAAAAAAAAAAAATGCTTGCTGTACCTGCTTAGATTCTTTTCTACTTGACGAAAAGTATTTTATATCAGTTGCAATATTTCTAGCACGAGAAAGCTTTCATTTGCTGTTTTTCCCTAGATATATCTGCACCTTGGATCAAGCTCTGATTTTATACTATTACATATGCAACGCCTGATCAATTTAATCTTTCTGTTACTCCCTATGGACACAAAGCAGAAGGCTCTTTCCTGTTTCACAAGTGACTTAGCACACATGACATTACGTAAACTCTGTGACTGAGGAACATTTTTCCACTTCTGGGGCGGTAGGTGTATATCCAACCACACTGTCATGCAATGATAGTACGAGACCCACAAACACATCTTGGTTCTGGGAAGGACCTGGCATGCAGGCTGGGAGGAAAACACTGCTCGCCAGCCAGGCCTCATCAATGCACATCAGCCTCACCGTTTCCACATAGATGAAGAATCTAGGACACAGAGACAAAATATCTGTGTTCTCACAGAACACAGTAGACAGTAAGAAATAGATGCCAAATATAAAATAAAGTGGAAAAAAGCACCCCAAATAACCCAGTACCTAATTTCTGTACATCACCTCCTTCTTTGAATAAGGGGATATTGTTCTGAACTGTTTCAAATTGGGTCTGTTTGCAAATGAGTGCTGGCCTTCCCAGCACGTGGCTGACCTGTCCTTAAAGCCAACACAAATGATGACGGATCTTCCTGAGTCAGTCCTGATGCCACTGCTTCACAGAGGACAGCAGCAACAAAAACGATTGTTTGCCATCACTTGACTTTTTATTTTCTTGATTTTGTCTTAATGACATAAACTTCCAATGTGTACATCCCTTCAGACATTACCTTCATATCTATTTCTGTACCGTGGATCTGTTGAGCTACTGTTTTGATTATTCCAATGACAATATCCTGCAGACCTTCTCTTTCCGAATAGTAATGCAGAATGAGTCCCTTCCCCTTCTCCGCATCAGTGCATCTAAATGAAGGGGCTCGCATACCCGGGTAAATAGTAGCAAGGTGGTCATGCAAAGCATCCAGATTCTGGAAGAAGAAATTAAAAACATGATTATAAGGCGTTTACTTATTAGTTCTGAAGAAAGTTAAGTACATATTCTGCCTAATTCGAACATCCTCTTTCTCCTACTGCTCACACTCCTGGTGCATTTGCCTTATTATTTGTAGAACTGTCGATCAAAGCAGGCTTTTCAGGTAGCTTGCAATGTTCTTTCCATCTACTCTAGCAAAATTTGGACAATGAATGGCATCAAAGTTAGCGCTATTAAATATTACTCCAGATAGTAAGAATTCATGTTTGACTATGCTGTGTTTTGAAACACTCCAATGATTAAAGACCTTGTGTGTGTTTCTCAATCCTGTACCTCATCCATTTTCATGCCTTTCAAATTCTAGTCCCTATAAACTCTTCAGATGTGAATTTAGGTGTTGGAAACAAATAAGCACGTCTGAATAAACATGTATCTTTTTACCGATTCTCAATGAAACAGGCTAGTTCTGACATCATAACAGTCAACCCAAGTTTACAGGGCCTGACAGAAGTCTCAAATTTTAAAGTAAAGATTTAAATGATTGAAAGACCAACTTCAAACACATACTTTCTTTGAGAATAACTGAAAAAATCCATAGAATATTTAGAACATAACACAGTGGCTGTAATAATGTTTCAGCAAAGGTTATTCAAGAAAGGCAAGAGGTCTTCTGTCTTTCCAGCTGATGTTCTGGACATCTTACGTATTTAATGTAGCATTTTAACTAGACAAATTGCTATCTGGAGAGGAAAACTAAATGATAAATTGATAGGCATATCTAGTAAGGAAATTAAAGAGAACAATGAGATAAATATCACTTAGAACACAACACTAGCTCCAACTTTGATTATGAAGCAATTATCAAGCCCCAATTTGCTACTTACTATATATTTAACACAGAAAGAGCAATCTAGAGCAATCTTTCTGGTTAGTGTTGCAACCCACAAAATTATTTTCCTATGTTGTAAAATTCATACAACTTCTTTACATCTTAAGTCCAGAAAATTACTGTATCTTTTAAATGTTGTTCTCTCACACCCCCAGATAACGGCTGTAGCAGGCTTCACATATTGTTTTCTGCCAGCACAAGAAGTGAGGTGAAAATATTTTCAATGTGCTGTCCAGGCCATTCTCCACCGTTCCTGAACACATGTCAATCATCAGATTTCTGGAAGCACACTGAACTTGATTTCATGTAAGCTTGTGAAGTGCTCAAACAGCTGCCTCTTCTCCTGGGAGGCCTCCAGCGGAAATAAGACTCTTAGGAATGAATTCCGTAGGATGCACTCAGCCTGGAACTTTCTCCTTCATTTTTTCAGTTTGTTTCAAATCAATGTTTTTGTTGCTATATCGACACCTCTGAATTAAAACCTGAAGAGGCAAGAATCTGGGAGCCAATTAATTCCAGCTGTTAGTGGGCATTCAATTGCAAAAAGCATAATGCCTGAAGGCAAATTCTGTAAGAACTTTGCTGAGTTCAAGACAACGAAATTGGCAGACCCTGCTCTGAAAGAGTGTGGATGAGGAAAGAGCGCGAGAGCAGACTGGTTCCAAGGGAGTGTCATATAATCTCCTTAACTGGGTACAGAACTGCTCTTTCAATACACATGCTCAGAAACAGCTGGGATATATTGACTTTCGGCAAGAAAACTCTTAAGGACATACATGGGAAAAAACAATAATCTCCCAGATCCACAGTCATCAACGCCTGAAGAATTTCAAAAGGAGTTTGTTATGGGAAATGGCCAATGTTGAGGACAGAATTTTTATAAGATGGCTGTCTAATTATTAACATTTAAGTCCAGCATAAGTGTTGCTAACAAATGGCAGTAGCCCCATTCTACAAGACCACTATGTCACCCTACTATCCCATTACTGACTTTGTCTAAGCAGTGTCACAGGCAAGCCCATGTGATATGTCCTTCAGTCTTTCTAATCATCCAGAGTCAGGGACTTGCCCAGGATGTATTGCAGCTGCTTTCCAGTCCCCAATCTGTCTCTTCTCCCTGCACACAGATTATGGGCCGCGCAAAGAGCTAACTGTATTCAGAACCTTGCTACAACACATCATCAAGAAGCAGTAGAGATGTGCTTGCAGACCAAAGACCAGAAATCACTCCCAGATCCTGTCATTTAGACATTGTCCCTGTCACTCCCACTCCTACTTTTTTGTTGCGTTTGATCCATTCTAAATTGATATGGCAGCTTCTGGATGAACAAATGTGTCTTCTTCTAGTTTGTTCACCAGCTGTAGGCCAGAGGTGCAGTCAGGTACAGATAATAATACGTTAAGCTCTCTCCCTGAATTGTTGGCTCCTAGACTGCTCAAAGGTATGCCAGAACTTGTGCTGGGAGCAGAGACACTGATTCTAGAGCTTTGGACAGCAGTGATCAGCTCCATGGTGAAACACAAAGGGATGTCCAAGCAAGAACAAGATGTGACACTGAATCAGGCAGATCCTGGCCTGTCTAGAAGGTAAAGAGCTGTGGCTGTCACCTGAAATACAAAGATATGCTGTTCAATTCTGTGTGGTACAGAGCATCTAGAAACTTTTCGAAAAGAGGAATTAAACCCCTGAAATTTATTGCACTGCAATTAGAAACAACTAAATAGCCATGTAAATGATTCTCTAAATGAAAGAACTAACCACTATTCCAGTGTTTGATTTTCATTCGGCAGAAAGCTACTGAAAATAACATAAAAACATAAAAGGGCTTCTTAGAAGTTACCTCTTTTCACACTGCTTCTCTTTGGCGCAGTGTCTTTCAGTATGATTTGCAATTTTTCCAGGCCTGTGTTTCTCATAGAAAGTATAAATATTAGATTTACTTGCACTATATTTTTCCTCTATCATGAAGCTTGAAGTACCTGTGTTTCATCTATGAATAAACTAAATTTTCTCTGAGATGTCAGGGGAAACAGAATATAAATATGAGATTTATTTTCACATGCTTTAAAAAGCTGCAGCATTCAATTATTTTGCATATCCTGAACTGAGTACAGATTTCAAGAAGCACCTTTTGGAACTCTATTATGCATTTTAAGAATTTGACAAAAGTTCAGCACATTAAACCAATCTGCACCTATTTTTTAATAGGTATATAAATTAGTTTCCTGACCTAATCTGACTGTTGGACAATGCAAAAATAATAAATCACGAATAACGTTGATTTTCCATCATAATAAAAAGCTAAAAAGTACACTTCTGGCACAGCTACTAATACATTAGTTCTATAAAACTTTACAGAAGTATATAATAGCCAATGTCATCTGCTAACACTGAAATTCAAACAAAGCAGCTTAAAATACTGTCATTAGACAAATATAAATGTAAGCTGTTCAGGCTTTTATAGAGGTTTGGTGTGCACTACAAATGTGTCCAGCCTTTTCATCATCACACATGGTAAGGAACGGAAAGAAAAGAATACTATATGGAAAAGGGGATGAAGAAAAGGAATAGGGAAGGACTGGCCCATCCATGTGTATCCAAAATGGTAGAGCAATGGGCCAGCTACACTTTTTTTTTCTTCCTCCCCTATTCTTGCTCAACCCTAACCACAACTTCAGTACATGAGTCATCTTTAAAAATTACATTTTCCTGAAGGCTTGCTTTGAGGGCAGCTTGTGAGTGAAGCTATGAAATACAAAGGATGCCACATCCTATAGACAGACAATGGTATACAGATCACACATGGTATGCCCATGTTTGAGCATACACATACCCTCTCGGTCTGCCCAGCAATTACAGTCTGGGGGATTTGTACAAGAAAACTGGGTTGTCTACATCTAGAATGTTCCAGGATAATCCAGGTTTTGGAGCAAATAGTGAGACGCAGAAGTAAATATTCTAGTAATCCAGTAAACTACTCACTCTGCTCTTTTCATTTCTTATTGCTGGAGAGATTTTAAGGGAACAGATGGTAAGAGGCTGCTGAATTTTCAGTGAAAATCAATAGAAACTTGACACTCAGCTTTTGGGCAATCTACCATGAAATCTTAATCAGTTCAGTCTTTTTAAACTCATTACAGCAAACAGTTCTCTCCAAGAGGAATATATATCACAAATCTTAAATCCCAAATGTTTTTTTGAAATGAGTAATTTTCAGGTGACAAAAAAGGGAAGCCCATTTTTTCCTAGAAAACACACTTTGGAGAACTCAGGACATTTCTTCCATGCTACTGAAAATTTGTCTTCATTTTGTTTTGTTTTACAGTGCAGTATCATGTTTTTCTGCGCCTAGGAAAGCACAAAAATTGACTTTAACACTGCTGCTTTATCCAACCCTCAGTTCATGGATGAAGGATAATGTCCTAGAGATAAGCTATGTATGAGCCCTAGCTCTGTACATAACGTACAATTAGAAATAGCCAGTATCTATAATTAGTCAAAGAGAACTTAGGAGAAGAAATATTCTGCACATCTGAAGACGATGTTTTCTGTTACCATAAACAACTAAGTCTTTTTACTTAACATACACAGACAATTTGAATTGTTTTTTTTCATGTCTCTTGTAGTCCATACTTATCTTACATACCAAAACTCCTGTTAAAAACTTTTCTTTGCAATTTCAAATGAAATTTCAGATTTATGAATGCCTCTGCAACCCCAGCTTACCTGCCTTCTCACTCCTTTTTTATGAAATTGAACAGTCAAAGATGCTATAGGAAAATTATTACTTTTTCAAGTAACTGAATAATATATTAACTGAGAGGGGAAGAGAACAACAATGCCAAAACTGCTGAGCAGTAGAAAGCCCTATAGAATACAAATACCAAGGAAGAAAGTTTTCAGACACCTCTCCACAAATAATTGGTAGACTATACAGTACCACCTATATCTCTAGATCTCAATCATTATCTGTTGAGTAGATCATACTTCTGTCTGGTATCTGAAATAATTTGGCACAAAATTCTTACCTGCAAAAACTCTCTGACATTTGAGCCCAAGACACGTAGAATTGTATCATAACCGGATTCTTGACAAAACACAAAAAACATCTTTCCAAACATTTGAAGAATTTCCCCAGCATTTAGATCTAGTTAAAACAGGAAAATATGATTCAGTCCAAACACTGCATTTCACACACTTTGCTTCCTACTTTAGTCTCATATTCATACTAGATCCAGTAGGTCAAGAATATGAGAAAAGTTAAGTCTCAGGGTCCACATGGCAAATAATGAGCATTGAATTCAGGAATTTCATTAGGATTTAGCAATTACCGATTACCATTATAAATTTGCTGCATTGTTCATTTCATGCATGTATAGCATTTTAGATTTTGGTACAGATAAGAAATTGCTACTTGAAAATAAAGGAACTCAGTTGTTAGTAGTGTTCGCCTCAGGAGAGTAGCTTCTGGTTTAAAATAGCATGAAATCACATCAGCTGCTCCAATTCAACATAACTACTACAGTCATCATAGTCTTATGGGTTCTTGGCTAATTAATGATTCAAAACAAATTCATACCACACTTGGGTCTGCAGATAAAATAACGCTGATGGGCGTTAATTCTACTTTTTAAATCCTAGACCCCCAGACCAGAGCTGCAATGACTGAAAATTAATGTGACCCAAACCAATGGCAGTTATGAAATGAGATGTGCCCATGCCACAAACATTTCTGTAACTCAGGATGCTTGTTCAGCAGAGAGATCAAGGATTCAGCAGCCACCATGGGCTGCTCTTGCAGCAGCGGTTGAAACCTGGGTGTACTGGCAAGGTAGTTACAGTGGCATACTGTTATTTCATGACTGCTTGTAATACAGACCGTGCTCTGTAGATGAGGTATATTACTGCAGTTTAAGATGTACCTATGGCTTGGAATACTTTCAAAGTAATAAAAATCACTTCAAGGAATAAAAATATCTTAGATAAATTAAAAAAAATAATCCCTTCTTCTGAGATTTTTAAAAAATTCTTTCTTTGACCAATACCTTGTTTTCACTTCCTCTGTACTAAATCCTGTTTCTCTCTGCTATGTGGATTTTTTTCAGAGGGGTTATCTTTTATGTGATCAATGAGCAAAGAAGATATCTGCATTACTTACTAAGGACCTTGCTCGCAGCTGCAACCAGATCATACGTTTTGGAATCATCGTAAATTATTCTGACAAGAAACTGTCCTTCTTCATCCAGTTGTGCCTCCTTCCTAAAAAGAAAACAGAACAAAATCTTTTTGGTTGAGAGAGAAGCACCATATTAATAAATCAATTACATATTGTTTGATATTAGTCTTCTAAATAAAGTAAGTTTGTAAGATATACCTTTAAGAAGTTACTTAAGATAGAAAAATAGAAATAAATCTGTTCCATACCTCAGAGTCATTAAGGTACAATACAAATATTTCAGACAATGTGCGTTCTGAAATAATAATTAGCTGTGAGAAAATAAACATGATTTTTTGGTACAGAGCCTCATAAAGAAATTTCTGAACTAATAAAGACAGAATTTGCATTCTGAAACAGAGGAATATCCAATAATCCAGCCCAAGATGGGCTCTTAAAACACTTTTTAAGCAAGTGCTTTCATTCCTTTCAATTTTGATTATATTTTATCTACCAAAGGCACGGGATGTTTTTGACAACCATTTGCATATATCTTCAAAGAGGAATCTAAAATCCAGATGTAGGTACCTAATCAAATACCCTTTTTTCAGAATTCTGCACATGCCCAGTAGATAGAAATGGAAAAAAAGGATGCTAGGATTTTGTAAGGCCTTGTTCTCGCATTGCAGGTCAGTTCTTCACGAGTGAAGTGTCATCACTTAGCTAAAGCATGATAAAAATATACATTTCTTCACTAAAGAAAACAATTTTTAAACCAGGCTTGCGACGAGACTCATGCACGTGTCATGTGCACACTTACTGCTGCTAAGTAAAAAACCAAACCAAAACGACCCCTTTGCTTTTCAGAATAATTTATTATTCTCTTCAGCTTGAATATTGAGTCAGCAGCTTGTCCAAAAGGCAGCACAAGCCAGTAGAGTGTTTTTATTCCTTGAGGAAAACAAATTGATATCCCCAGGCAATGAACCATTGTGCCTTCCAAGCCCTGCATTTGACAGGAGTTACTAGGGTAAGTTCACAAGTGTCTTCCTTCCTGTTTTACCCTCCACGTGCTTAACACAGGAGCAAGGCCACTGGTGATGCAGTGGTGGCTGAGTCCCAGCTCTCTGGAGGATGCCAAGGAGCACCTTCATGGTCAGGCAGACGCCAGGACCCTGAAGAGTCAGCTGCCCGTGTGGCTGGTCCTGCTGCACGTAGAGCATGCCAATGGACGTGGCTGCAGCTCTGCCCTGTTGCAAGTGCAAGTCATATTCTGTATTTGCCCCTCATTCCCTGGCAAACTCTCCTTCAGCAGAGAGACAGGGTCATGCAGTGGGCACACTGTGGCCTCCGATGAAGCCATGCTCTGTTTGTTCAAGTCCTCATCTGGCAAAGGGGCACAGCCTCCTTTCTCAGTATATTTTTTATAATAGCTGTTCACCTTCTGTGATTTCGCCTACAATGACTCTCTCTAGAGACAATGTGCTATGCAGAAATAGTGACAAAAGAGGAGACAAAAGACTCATGCTCTAGTTTATGTGCTTAGAATGCATTTTGGCTCAGCAAGACTAATGTGATCAGGGCATCAATAACATCTTTGCAGGTGGAGGGTCACTGCTACCTCATTAAAAAGAAAATATACCCTTTCAGCTCAACACAGATCTATGCTGCAGAACACTTAGAAAAACAAAAGAAAGGCAAAGAGGTAGGAAAGCCTAGAAAAGAATGACTGGATTGCACCTTCTTATTCACACCAAAATAAAAATCAGTACAGGGTGTTGTTCTTCAGAAAAAGCCGTAGAATTAGAAAAAATATCAAGAATGCAGACAATGAGGTATTTTTTATAAAAAACTAAGCATATGCCATGCAAATAAAAACATTCATCAACTCAGGACTCAAATAATTATTTTTCTAATGTACAAATGAAAGAGAACCATGAGTAAAAAATTATTTACAAGTACCACGGTAATGAAGGGCTGACTAGGACAGAAATGCTCTTTGAGATAAGGCTGAAACATACAGTTTAACAGTCAGTATAATCTCTAACAGTCATAAGAGGAATTATAGACCTATAAAAAGTAGATTTAAAATCTACTATGTAAAATCGTACATCCTCTTTTACATCAAAATCTTTGTCTCCATTATCATAACATGATCAGCCATCAACCAAAACAAAAGTCTTTGACTGAAACTTAGATTCTAATTTTCTAGAGCTGGCATAATTTATTTTAAAAATGAAATAATACAAAATAATAATGCCTGCACAACACTTCAAGCATTTACAGTTGTGGTGGAATTATCCAGCCACACAAACAGAAACATTTTCCGTGTTACTCAAAGAGGAGAGAGGTCTGAGAATTAAGTACCCTTGTTCATGTTAAAACTGCTAGATGGCAAACGGTACTGCTGATAAGACACGATTCCAAACTCATATGGTAGTACTCTATTGACCTAAATAAAATTACTTGCCATTTAACCCTCCAATTAGTAACCATCAGTCTTTGATAAACTGGTCACTTAGCAATGGAAGTCTGGAACGAATTATTTTCTGTTTACTCTTCAACTTCCTTTAATCTTGCTTATCACATTCTTACTGCTGATCAAAAATTATACTACATTGGTTTTATATTTCAAAAATTTATCTACTTTTTTTTTACTAATTAATGAAGTCTTGCAACTGCTACTTGACATATACATTTTTATACTCATTCCATGAATAGGCATAATGAGCTAAAAACAAGCTAAGCAATTTTCCCAAAGTAATACAACAAGGCTACAGGGGAGGTGAGACTAAACATCCTAGCAAATTCTACATAAAAAGGAACAGAATTCTCTATTCAATTGCATGAAAAACATTAATAAACTTAATGGTTTGTTTTTTTTTTTCTTAAACTCTTTGGGAACTTCCTAAAAGGAATGAAAGAATGGGCACTAGGAAGCAGAGTAAAACTGCAAGAGTATTCTCAGAGATACAAAAATATAAAGTACAGTATCATCTTTTTAAAATAATCAATTACAATAATTTATTCATTATTTGAAGAAACAATATAAAGAAGCAATCAGAAATGGTATGTGTACATGCAGTCCCCTAGAACGCTTTTATTTTCATACTCCAAAATAGTATTTCTGGTCCTCTTCCCCAGCCATTCTCTAAAACTTCAGATAAGCCTGCAGGGCATCAAGTCTCACTAATTCCTGAAAACAGCTCCCTGTCACATATTCCTTCTTTTCCTAAGTAGGAGGAGAGCTGGAGTTATTAGTGGGAAATGTTGTCTTGAAGCATATGAGGTCAGTCAGGGACAAGAAGGCAGAATTTATATTTCCTGAGAACCGAACTGAAATTAATATGAGAAAAGAAAACCATCTTGATTCTTTGATTCTCATAACATGATATGTAATTGGAAGTCAGATACAGTTTGGAGAGAAGTTTGCAAAGGGTGAACAAACTTTCCCACATCTCTGAAAGACACTGTGATTTCTTTTAGTCTCTCTGATCTCAGCCAAACCACAAAGGATAACACACACATCTGGAAAAGCAACGAACATCCTCAAAAATACTGCATACTTGCACAATCTATTCGCAAGTAGACATAGTTTTTGCGTGTGAGAATTTTGTCCATTAAAAATTCACCCAGTTTGACAATGCTGGTATCTCTTTCAAAACTTCTTACATTTCTTTCCAGTTACATTGATTGGAACTTTTCCTGCTTCCTTCCTTGTGCCAAGCCATGCTTCAGTTTTTCTTATTTTAATTGTCTTTAGCTTACTTTGTCAAAGTTTTTTTTCAATGCTTGCAGTTTCTCCAAGCCACTACTTTTTAAAATCACCACTGGTTATTTCAATGCCCATTCCATTAAGATTATTTTAGCTATTTTGTTTTTCTCCATTTTTATCTAGATGCTTTGGATCACACAACAGCCACCTTCTCTGTAACCTTAATGATGTGTATTTACCACTAAAATAACTTTATTGATAAAGTTAAACAAAAAATAGTTCAATTAGCAATCACATCTGCATTCCTTGGATATAATTTTCTGGGGTGAAATTCACTGCTCTGAGGCTTCACTCTCCCTCAGTATTAGCAGTCCTGCTGGGTGTTCCAGCGGCGCAGGAAAAGGACCCAGTGCTTGTACTGGAGGCTAATCCTCCAAAACAAAACAAAACAAAACAAACCTGCTTTTTAGTTATTTTTATTTTTAAAAGACAGAGAAAAATATATTTAAAGAAAGTGATCCAACAAAAGCCAATCTAATTTTGGGGAATTTTTTTCTAGAAAATTTGTCAAATTAAATATTTACTCCTTCAAGGAGTAAATTACCATGTGGGCAAAAATCTCTTTGCTTGTCCTATAAATATGGCAAATCCCATGACAGTCTTTGATCTAAACCTGTGTCAAAAGAAAAATTGGCTTTTTTAAAACCTGTGCTTTAAAATTATTATACTCCAGAACTTTTATTTTCCTTTCCAGGTCAATTCCTTCTCCATACCTCTATCCCCTGTTGTGCTGGTACATCCCAATCATTTAGCTAGATGTTGAGCTAAAATAGAGTTCAGTTCAGTATTTGTTTTTGTGGTTTATTTTTCTGCTGGATAGATTACCCTGTCTGCTTCATCACCTGACCACAGAAGTTGCTGTACATACAAAACAATGTGCAGCCAGAGTGGCTGAGGACAGGACAGGAGGTTCAGTGAAGTCAGCTGAAGCCTTTCTCCTGCCCCCTGAGCTGGGTCTGCAGCTTCTGAAGCCTTTCTGCCTCCCTCAGTAATCTGACAGCAGTGAGAACTTCCAAAAGTCTTTCTCTCTGAAATATGTGATTAGCCTTAAGACTACGTGTGATGGGGAAATGCTGCAAGCTTATCCAATATGGTCAATGCAATGTGAAAACACTCCTGTTTTTACAGAGGCACTTGTCCTTCAGCGAGTCTACAAAATTGCAGGCAGCCTAATAACCTTATATCAGAGAGCACAGCAGCACAGCTATCACCACCAGAGAGGCTGACCGTGATGTGACCACCAGCAGTCTAGGAAAGAGGACAAAGTAATTGAAATGTACATTCAGGTGCATGGCCAATCCCTAAATTGTTTCCTTATGGCTGCAGTTTTCTCACCTAATTACCTGACCCCTACCTGATCTATCAAACCTGCCTGCATTTACACTGTAGAACTGTTTCTACAAGAAGGGTGATATGAAGACATATATGATAGCGTTGTGAAAACTGTTATAACTAATGCTAAAAGTGAGGCTGCTTTGTCAGCTTTCCTGAGCTGCTGTGGTTGACGGTACATCAACAGTGTAACATAGCTGGTTTTAAATTCATAAACCTTGAGTACCACATATGAAAACAAACCTGCCTGTGCGAACAACAAGGTATGGCTACAAACATGAATATGTGAGCTTAAAAAGACCAGAAGGTTGCAACTGTTCTCATCTGAACAGCTTCCCTCTCCTGGCTAACAGTTGGTTCATGAGCTGGGATAAGAACTACAATATAACATGGCGTCCTTAGATGCAAAGAATTTACATTTGGCTGACCATATTTCATGGAAAACTTCACAATCCATAGCTTCATGAAAAACTGTGGCATTTCCCTTGATATGTTTTGCTGCAATCTTTATTCCCAGTTTCGACCAGATAAAATTGTGGGAGTAAATTAGCATAGCTCTAATGTTTTCTGCAGACTGCAGTGTTTGATCACAAAGACATTAACAGCAATAACACGTTGGTGGCTTTCTTAAGGGCTTGACTGGAAATGAGCCAAAAGCAACAAGCTCTGGCAAATTCCCAAGCCCTGGTTAATCCTTTGGTGAAGTAGCAGGACCACAGTAACAAAATGTTAACTTTTTTATGGCCTTTCTTTCAAAATAACCTCTACAGCAGATAGAACAGAATTTACAATTAATGCCTCATTTGCATTCCTAGAGACAAAAGAAGCGTGTGCTTTGCTCCCCAGTAAGTTTATGTTCAAAACATTAAAAAAGCTCTTGCCCAAACGGAATCCTGTTGTCAGCACATGGGATGTGATATGTCATGGTTCAAAACTAACATCCTATGTTATGCCTGTCCAAACTGCTACAGTCTGGCAGCCTTTCTTATTTACTCTAGACTAATTTTGAATGCAATAACAGAGCTATTCGAATTGTGGGAAACAAAGATTCCAGCCCAAACTTTTTTTAAATGCCTTTGTTTTCCTTCAGAATGTTTATATTATCCAGGTTAATGTGAGGAAGTTTACTTGGGAAAAAAAGAACCTTAACCATTGCACCATGGAAAATAACACAGCTACACAGAGGCCATTTTTCATGTACAGGCTTGACTTTGAAATCAGTGGAAAAAATGCTGTTGAGTAGATCAAAGCAGGATCAAATCTTGAAGCAGCCTTTCCTCCATCAGTCATGCTAACACCCCCCAAACTGCTGTTGGGTTGGCAGCACAGAATAGCGTTATAGGTGATACTACATGTGTACAATGGGCCCTTTGAAAGTCTTTCCCATTGTGAAACTAGTTTAGTATTTGAAAACACACTACTAATGTTCAAAGGTAATGTTAATAATTCACAGAGATGGATGAAATGTTAAGTGTGGACAAAAAAAATTAGAACAGATCTTGCACTGCAGTTTTTTAAACCACAAATTGCACAAATTTTTACTTCACATAGAGGAAATATTTTCTTTATTTTGATTTCAGAGGGATTTCTTTTGCCATTATTAGAGACTTGACGGACAACACAGTTGGTCTACATGACACATCAGGTTGATCTTACTTATATAACCCATTCTGCACAGAGTGGATTTTAATGTAGTTTTGCAGTCAGATTGCAGCATTTAAAGGGAATTTGAGTAAATTATAATCAAAAAGAAGGTTGCTGCTGTCAGAACATGTGAAGTAGTACTCGCTATCCTTTCTCTGTAGTCAGTCATAAAGCTAGAATTAAAAAAAAAAAATCTTACAGAAAAAGAGCTCTTCCCATTAGAGAACCTCATACAGTAAATATTGAGAAAATGTAATGGATACAAACAGGAAAAAAAGGATGAAACGAGACTGCAAGGAACAATTACTTTGTATCCTTGAAGATATACAGGCCTCTCTGTGAAACAACAACATGATTTTTTAGAAACTTCTGGTATCACTTTAACAGATCATCTAGCGCCCCAAAAGCACAACTGGATCTCTTCCTATCAAAACTCCATTCCTAAGTGCAGGCTCTGGGTGTGTCACCTTGAACACACCACAACAACAGCAAGTTCCAAGACCACCTCTAGGACTTCTTCCATGATAGGTATTGTTTCTGTTGGGACTTTTGCCACCATTGTGCTTAACTACTCTTGGTGTACCAAGGATGGAAAAAGTGCTCATTAAATTGAAGAGACCAGTCAAAACAATGTTAATGACAAAATAACACTACTGCACTTAGATACGCCGCATGGTTCTGATCTCACTGATAGGAGCATCTCAAGTTTAATTCTGTTCCAACAGTAACACCATTAAACAGAATTACATGTGTCAGAACTAAAGATGGTATCACTGAAACCAGAATCATCGTCTTTGCATCTCTTTAACATTAAAATGGCAAACTCACTGTTCATTATATTACTTCATAGACGGCTTGCGTTTTCAAAATGCTTCTCATCTTTTTTTCATGTATTTCACAAAGACGCTTTACTAAAAATTACTAAAAATATTGAACTTCTCACTCCTCCCAAAAGGAAAAAAAAAAAAGAAAATAGACTTGTACATGTTGTGGATGGTCCAGAGATATTTTAAAACACCCAGCTGGGAAAAACATAAATTATATTAAGTTACAAGATTAAATAAAAATGGGAATCTGTCCAGGAAAATGACGTTCTGGGTAAAGTAAATAGCTGTATATTTATAGACTTCAGAGCTCTGAGCTGTTTCCCACTTTTACAGGCTGGATAGGAGAGTGTTTAATGTAGGTTTTCAAAACAAGATAATCCTAAAAGATACAGTTAACAAATATACAAGTTCTTTGCTACTACTCCAAATACTAAAAATATTATTAAAAATATAACACTAGTATTATTTTGCTTCCTTTTACATAAGTGGACTAAAAGGAATGGTATTTACAAAATACTCTTTTAAGCATTTCATTTAGAAGAGCGAGGGATAGTTTCTAACACCTGGTATCCTGACAGGTCTAAAAGCACTTCCCAGTTCTGGGAAAACTGCAAAGTACCTGAGAGGTCCTGCAAGAACATTCACACCATGTTTCACAGCATGCCACTATTTGCTTTTAGCCAAGTCTTTCCCAGACAAATTAAAGAATTTGGCATCCACACGGTTTAAACTCCTGACCTCCAAGCCGGTCCTTCCGCTGTGAGGAACTGGAGTAGCAGGAAGTGTAGTGTCCTGACCCCATAAATCTTGTGAATATTAACCTCCAGACCCATCAAGAACTATCTCTTCAGCATCAGTTTTAAGAAAACTTAAAAAATACTGCTTAGAACTTTGGAATACTATGAAATAAAGACTTAGAAACACAAACAACAATAAATGTTCCTACTTAACGCCACTTTCTGGATAAACACACATTAATGTTAAGAGGTATATGGATTGAAAAAAAATGATCTATTGGCCTTTCACCACTAACTGCTTTCCAGAGTCTCTTTCTGACATTGATTTATACGTAATCTGTATTTTTTTCAAAATTGTTATGAGATCGATTGAACAAAACACTCCATCTTCAGCACTGGGTAAACCCACATGCTGTTAAGGAGACAGCGAAAAATCCGTTTTCATGTCTTTTCACAGACCACTGCAATTAATTATAACTGAGTCCTACATGACCCAAAATAACTATTATAAAATATTATATATTTTATATATTCAATAATATAAGATTCCCATCTAAAACTCTAGTGAAGAGTCTATTTTCTCATCAGTGTTCATGGTGAGAAGACATTTAAGATAATTGACACAGTACATCTGCAATGTTTTTGAGCATCAAAGAATCAGTAACTTTAGGTTAACTGTAAAGCAAACATTATTTATAATAAATTAGTTGTGCGCTGGGAAAGAGAATTATCAAGCAAGCTCACAGCAGTTCAACAAAGCAGGAGAGACGATTAAGGTAGGACTGATTACCACCACTACAACATACAGCTAACGTGCCTATGTGGTAAAATCCATAACCCACTTGTTAGCTACTTGGACTTTTCCTGCAGTTCCTGGGAAGAGAAGTACATAAGGAAGGAACAGGAAAGCCAGCAATTTGATGGGAGAAATCCCAAAAGTATTAATAGGATCAAAACAAACTGAAGTCCTAGGCACATCCAAGCCTACACTCAGACGTTTAAAAGGAGTTTGGCACCAATCAGTCCTTGATGAGAAATACCACAAATAACTGGAAGGCCTTTCACTCACTTCGACTACACAGGATACCTAATTGAAATGCCACACCTCACATTTTGTACAAATCTTTGATCCTTATCTTGTTTAGTGTGCATTTTTATTGCCCAGGCCACACTCCAGTTAAGTAGACATCATATGCGCACACACATACAGAAATATTTACATGTATATGTATCTACATAAACAAATATAGTTTCTCAAAAAACTTTACATTCTAAGCTGACCATTATCCACCTTCTCTCCTAGCAGAAGTGACACTGCTAACACTGTAGACAGACTGGTATAGACTATGGTACTGTTTTACATGCTTTTTAAAGGATCGCCTCATGTATAGAAACTACAGTCAGATGAGAACTTAGAAAACGTGACATTTTCCAGAATGATATTGAAGCAATAAAACAAGTGTCTCATAAAGGGCCATAAGCATTTGATGAGTTTTTTTGATGTTTTTTGAAAGCAGGAAAGATGGACTCAAGATACCTCTCATAGCAACAGTGCTGAAGTTTGCTCCAAGCCACATTTCCCCACCTCTCACAACCTACCAGTCACACCCATGAGCCCACAGAACCTGTTCCTTTTTCCCTTCAGGCTACCGGTTCTTTCAGTACTGAGGCTACATCCGAGCCAGTTAAGGCACAACTAGTCTGTATTTTATTTTATCCCATTCATCGATGTATGACCTCAGGCTTGACTTACAGCATAGTTTTCAAATCCAACTCTGATGACAGAATTATTCCCTTCTAACAAGCCTTCCTGTGGAATTGACCCCTATACTATTTGCATGCACAAGCTCTCCAACAAGCTCATCAGGCCAATTACACCATTTCCATTTTAAATGGGCAAGACTACCACGGATCAAAAAAGTTTCACTAATTTTCAGCGCCCAATTTGAGACAGGTAAGTGGACCTGTTTTTTCAAGGTACTCCGCACTTTTTATGCACAAAACACAGTTTTCATGGACTTTACACACCACCAGCATCAGACCTACAAGTTATCTGAATTCCAACACCTCGTAAGAGCTTACTGTTGCAACCTGTAACAAGTCTTTCATTACAGCCTTTGTGCATATTTTTCTAGGTTTCTGAAAAGGCAAATTACACTATAGTATGAATTATTATTACATCTAAACATTGTGCTAAGCAACAGTAATAGGCCAAAGCTTTGACTTTTACAGGATTTGTCAACAAACGTAAATTGTGTTTTGCCATATTAGTAAGCAGAGAAAAATATCTTTGACAAGGTGATATTCTGAACTCAGTATATGAACACAGTAAGTCAAGCTCGTGCCTCTATTCTGCAACTACAAAAGGTTTTTTAATATTTGCTTTGTTTAAGAAGCATAAAAATGGACAGGTTTTGCTATGCGAGAAATTCTCAGGAAACAATGCAAGTTTAAAAAAAATCCAAGTCTGTCTCCTGTAAAAATATCATAATATATATTCTTAAAGGCAGAGCTGAGTAGATTTTCTATTAAATTATTTGATTTTTTATTATTTACTATTTTGGAATATAACTGCAAATAAAATTAATCAAGATATCACATCCTGTCAATGAGTTCATAAGTATCTAAATTCTAGTGAAAGTCAATGGCAGACATTTTTAAATGCATAAATTAATAAAAGCACCTACCTCTCCTGACTTAACAAGCCAATAACACTGATACACCTAACTGCTTGGAAGGCCTTTGAAAATTTACCAAATAAACATGTATTCTTAAATCACTGATGTTTTATTGCAAAAGCCACACTGAGTAACTAAAGTCTGAGCTATGTTAACCTTACCAATACAATGCAGAAGTTTGTGTCTTGTGCCTGTGCCTTTTCTACAGGCAAATGATAGCCCTGCAGTTTATTTCAGTCCCCCAAATTGTACAGGGTTTTCCATCACTTCAGCTGAATCCAATTTGAAACTGAGGAGAGAAGCTTTCCACTTAAGATTGCACCAGGATAATTTTTCAACCCTCACTGTTTCGCCATTGTAACCCTAACAGGACAGTTACAGAAAACAAATTCTCCTAGCCTGGAGCCTTGGTAGGTGAGAATGTGTGAAGTCTGGGGGAGAAAAACAACAACAACTTGCTTCCTCACAGGACAAGCGATTGACTTTTGCTCTTCCTTCGTGCACACTTCTAGACCATCGGGTCCATGTAAAGTTTGTGCTACCCAGCAGGTTCCCCAGACCTGGAGTCCTGGCATTTAAGAGCATGTGTGGACAGCACACGTCAGCCTAGTCCACAAAAGGCAGACAAAAAAGGGCAAAAGCAGGTTGATGCCTTAATTCTATATTTAAGCATTGAGCACCAGGAAAATAAGATTATTACCTGCTTTCTGCACCCTACGCTAAGGTACAGGCAGCACAGGATACACAGCTCCCGGGGCACAAAACGCCTATTTTGCTACTGTGCAAATGTCAACACAGATTTTATTTTCAAGAATCAATTAAAAAGTGTCTTGACCTCTAGGTAGTTACTTTTTGCAAATACAGAGTTTTCAACTTCTGTTCTGTTTTTTCCACGCTCATCAGGCTACACGTTTTTGTGCAGACTTCTACCACAGAAACAGAAGGAAGATAAAGACTGCAGTTGATTGGTTGTGGCATTTCATTCCCCAAAACCAGATCTTTTATATACCTCTGCGAGAAAAATACTAATTTATTCTACAGTTTTGTGATGAAGCATTTTAATGCATTGCTTAATAAGATGTGTTGTCATTCCTTTTCTTGGCAATATATTTGAAAGTGTCACAGTTTGAGCATCTAACCTGGCCTAAATTCAGATTTAGGAGTCTGTGGGAAAACTGTTATTCATTAAATCAAACACAGAGGGATACTGTTGGGAAACCCAGGATAAATGACTATGTACATATTCCCTGCTGACAACAGTGCTCTAGCTCCCACATATTGTCCTGGAGCTGCTTCAAGAAGACATCCCTGTTAATGCTTGTTATACAATTAAACATTTAGAGCTGCTGAATGGAGTGCTCAGAATTGTATACATATTGGCTCTTCAGCTCAGCCAGATGTAACACCTGTTGCAGAAGAGCTCAGATTTCATCATGATAGAAGCCCCTTTTAAAAATATGTAACCACACACCTATTTAAACACGTCCACCACAAAAGCATCCCAGAGAAGACAGAACTTCATAAGCCTTGGATTTTATACTTTTTTTTTGTTTAAAGTGGGTAATCTCTCTGTTTTGTTTTGGACAGGTACATAGACAGGAATTCCACACAAACTACTTCCTATCACATTCACACACTAGCATATCAACACAGCAGCACGAATTTGGCCTTGATCAGACATGAGCACACATAACGGGGTGTATGTGAGAATGGTCAGGCCTGACAATTTTTAGTTTATGTTAGCTAGCGTTTACGTTGGCTGCAGAGGAACTGAAGATATCTAATGCCAAAGGAATCTTGAGAACCATCTTTTCCAACCGTTGCAATTGTGGCCACACAATCTGAAATAGCCCTTTGGATGTAACAATGACAAAATAAGGGATTTGAGAGAGGCCCTTCTCTTAACCAGGGAAGGGACAAATCAAAAGCGTTTTCTCAGCAAAAATGTGGTTACCAGCTCAAAGTAACAGTTTATCTACTAATAAATTTGCAGAGCTAGTGGAGTGCTGATCTAAGAAGCATGTCTCCATGTACTCCAGGTCCTAAGACTTCCCTTCCAAGGGCTGAAGAAGTGAAGAACAATGTGAAGTGTATATGCAGCTTACAACTGCCAGTAAGCAAAAGAAATTATTATGCTGAATCATCTTCACTTTCCACTAAGAAAAATCTGCTACTGCAGAATTCAGCAACTGCAGAAGGACTCTCCCAAGTGGCTCTCACTCCCCCTCTCTCATCCAGCTTCGCTAAATCCCTCTCCTGCTTCTAGAGCTTAACCATGACAAAAGCCCAAATTCTCAATTCTATGAGTGGTCACCAGAGAGGAAGACTAAGGAGAAACAAATTTTTGAGACTTTGCAGTTGAGAAAATGAATAAAGGCTCCATAAATCAAGATCACCTTTTATCGCTCATATGCCATATCTTATTTTGAATGCAACAATGTTGGTTCAGAAATAGATGGCTTTGAATTGTTCTGGGTTTTAAACATTTTAATTCTAGTTCTTTAGCAAAACCAAGCCATATTTCCTTTCAGCCGACAAAATAGATATTCAGTAAAATTGTAGAGTATATACTGTAATTTTTCCAAGAGCTTAGTGCCTCATTGTAAAGGTTGCCTGACATGCAAAAAAAAAAAAAAGTCTGTTGTTTAGTCATGCTTTGTTTTAAAAGTGGAGGAGAAAAAACCAAGGAGTCTAACTTTACCAAGAATTCCACTCAATTTAAAAACAAAATCAGTATGTACCTTTTCCAGATAGATCATGGTTTCAATGAAATTTTGAAAAATTAATGATAGAGCAGAAATAGAGATGTGAAATCATCATTCTGACTTAGTTAACAGTAAGTTACGGCAACAAAACCACCACTCTCATAAGAGAATCAAATTCAACTATTTGGTCTCCCAAATTCTATATTTAAAAACTTCATTGTCACTTTTGACTGAAGAAGCTACAGAAGAGTTTTCATGCTTCAGATGGAGTATACCCTTTCAATTCAGTATTTAACTTTTCTGAATGTACTTTTCTGAAGAATGACCTGTTTTCATTACTTCAGTTTATTCAGTTCTGTGTGTTCTTTTAACTTCTATCAATATTAAGTATAAATTCACCCACTGGCATTTCAGAATCACTTGGCAATCTCAACCCACTACTCTGCAATGCTGATTCACAGCTTCTGCAGTGACTTCAGCGAGAACAAAATAGCAAAATGTGATCAGCTTAATACAAAAAAAAAAACAACTTAGATGCCAAATTTTGTACTGAACTACCCAGAGGCCTTTCTGCTTCACAGAAATGCTTAAGTTGATGCAAATTCAACCATACTAACAGTGCAAAGTTCCTCTAATTTTTTTAAACAGCCAAAGACTGTTCACTTCAACAATTATTCCTCCAATTCAATCATCAGTGATTCAACTGATTGAACCCATCGTGCCACAACACTGGTCTATGTCTTCCCATTGTTTCCTAAATGATTAACAGTTCTAACAAAGCCTTTGCAACAAGTCAGTATTTGCTTACATGAGGTAAAACATCTAACCTCTTCCACAACATCTCTGTAAATGCACCACAGGAACTTAAACAACAAGCATTTAGTGGCTATCAGTTGATCCTGTACCATCCCCTAAATCAGAACCACTACAATGTGTTCCAGTGAGATATTCAGGGATTTGTTTGCTGGTTTCTAAACTCTAGGATACAGTACTTTTTAAGATAAATCCTGCTGAATAAACACCCTGTTGCAAACACCTTTTGCATAAGGAGCTATGGCAGCTGTTGCAGATACGTTGGCTGGCTCTTGCACACCATGTTCCATTCTTCCGTTTGGGTGGTATTGTGGTAGTTTCCAGAATTCCATCTTCTCTGTGAGTGAACAGCAGAGCCTAGCTGTCGGGCTGCTACAAGACAGAAATGTTTCTCAGCTGACAACCAGAAACAGGATGTAGCAGCTTCCTGAATTTTCACAGCTGACCTTAGCAAAATATTTCGTAGCTTTCTATTAAATTTCTCCAAAACATTAAATGAGTAATAGTCTTCATAGGCTTTAGTTATCTTCAGCATTCTATTAGGTGTGTGTAAAATCTTAGAGAAAGGATGCATCAGGAATTATGACCTGGCTCTGACAGTCTCCAACATGATCTTGTACTAAAAGATGAAACTTTGTATCTACTCAGATGGACTAATCTTAAGAACAAATGCTGTTCAGTGGGTAATTCAGACAAAAGTGGACCGTAATACTCAAAGGCATCTTGGTAAGGGATGGCATGCCAGGAAAGACTGAACATTATTATATTCTATACATATTTTATTATAATTTTAATAGAAAATGACTATCACTATTTTTTAAATTAAGGCTCTTATCTTACATGTGTCATATAAAACCATTATCAAACCATAAGAATTCAAAACAGATCAGTGTGTTTAGATGAGGTATGTGAGAAAAATAAACATATAGCTCACAACTTACAGCACCAAACTGTGTGGCATTCACTAAAGACTCATCTACGCAATTGAGAGAACTGCATTTGCAAAAGTAATTTATAGACTAACTGTCAGGGATCACTGTCAGGGAACAGTTAATGTCTGCTGAACCAGAACTGTGGTCTCTCTCCATCTTTAATGATTTTAAAGACTCAGCAAGACAAAAGTCGTAGCTGAGCCCTGATCTAGTGCCAGTAACAGTCCTGGTTGGAACAGAAACTGGACTAGATGATGTCCAGAGGTCCCTTCCAACCAACTTTTCTATAATTCTCTTATTTCATGGTACTGTGTATGATTACCACATTCTTAATGAATGGATTAATGAAAAAAGTGTCATGGTCAGAAAAATCTCACAGTCAAGAGCAGTCCTTTAACTTCAAAAATTGTATTAGGACAATGGCAAGACAGCTACACTAACATATCAAAATTGGCCCAAAATAAATGGGAGAGAGGACTACAGAAGAATGTGTCTGTAAGTTGAAAGAAGAGCACTTTCTCCAAATTGGATAATCCATTTCTCCGTTAAAACATACATTACCAACAGATCATATTAAACCCTTTCTTCCAAATACAGTTACCTGAAGTCTTACGAAGTAAGTTTACAACTCTGTAAGCATTTAAGTCTTTTTAAAAATATTTCCCGTAGTTTTGCCCAAGTATCAACATTACCATATTTATGGCAAATTGAATTTTGCTTGCGCTACCCATTTCTAACTTTTTTTTTGCAATCCCACAATTCATCACAAGTTTAAAGTGAAGACAGTCACCTCCTTGGAAAAATGCTATACTGCCAGATAAGCAAAGGCTGGACACAAGAAATCAGGTCCAACAGAAGAAAGCCAAAAAACATCCTTATACTTACACATACTTATATATTCTTATACGTACATTCTTATATGTGCATTCTTATACGTATTTCTTTATAGCAGTGACTTTTTGAGCATATTACCAAAATCTCACACTAATTTTAGACAGGGTTTACTAGCTAAAAACCGTATTTCGATTCCCTCAGGAACGCAAAGGGACGTAACCGTTGCATGGTCCATCTGGTCGTCTGACTCAAGGAAGGGCTTCCCTGGTTTCTGGGACGTTTTCCCTGCACGTTACTTCTGCCATATATACTTTGTATAACCGCAAGGTAAACGCAAGGCTCAATGCCATCCCCGCTGCGGCTCCGGGAGACCAGTAAGGACGGAGTAAGGCGGGTCTCCGCGGCGTTA
Source organism: Limosa lapponica baueri (assembly GCA_002844005.1). Taxonomy (NCBI): domain Eukaryota; kingdom Metazoa; phylum Chordata; class Aves; order Charadriiformes; family Scolopacidae; genus Limosa; species Limosa lapponica. The sequence goes on along the minus strand of KZ505678.1, from coordinate 897,638 downwards.
AGGCAGGCCCCGAGCGGGACGAAAGGCGGCAAGGACGGCGCTGGTCTTGTCAGCGGCCTGAGCGTCACCTCCCGGGGGCCGCTGCCGGACGACAGGCGCTTACACAGACCTGCCGGTACCGGAGAGCCCGGCGGGGACGGCTACGGCCGCCCTGCCCGCTCCCCCGGCCCAGCCCGCCCCCGCGGCGTGTGGAAGGGACACGCACACGCGTGGACGGACACACACACACACTTACTTGATGTCCTCCCAGACGGCGGGGCCGTAGTTGCGGATGACCAGCAGCTCCAGGGCATGATTGACGAAGCCGTACTGCGGGGCAAGGCGAGGCGGCGGCGCGGTCAAGCAGCGACCGGGGGGTGGGGGGGGAAGCCCCTGCCACCGCTCCGCAGCATCCCACCCCACCCCACCCCACCCCGACCTCTCCGAAACGCCACCTCCCCAACCTCCCCCCATAATCTCCCCCAAAACAAAGGGCTGGGGCCCAGCTCCCCTCACGGTTCCCTCTTCCCAAGCGGATTCAGCCTCTTCCCTCCCACCATGGGCCCGGACCACACCAGACCAAGCCAGGCGTCCTCCACTAGCCCCAGTGTCCTGAGTAGGGAAGGTGGCCCGGGGGACCTCACCATGGTGCCGCCGTCACCCCGCCGCCGCCGCCGCGAAGATCGGTCCCGATCGCCTCGCTGCCTCCCCCGGTCGCCACCGCCCCGAGTGGCACCCGCCGACAGCCAATGGCGAGCGCGGCCGCTGCTCTAGCATCCAATGGCGGGCGCGGCCGCCGAGCGCTTCTCCAATCAGAGGCGGAGGCGGGACTGCGGGAGGCTGAGGGGATGCGGCGGCGCGGGGGAGCGGGGGGTGGGCGCGGGGCAGTGGGAGCAGTGAGTGCGGGGGCTGCCGCCCTTCGCCGTCGGTAGAGGGGCCCGGAGCGCCGCTGCCTGCGGCCGGCAGGAGCTGGAGGGCGGCCAGCCGGGCCGGTGCTCTGGCAGCTAGGTGGGTTCCTTGTGCGCACTGCCAGGTCGTCTTGCTCCTCCTCAGGTGCTGAGGCGGGGGCGGTCGGCGCCCCAGGCCGGCGTGTGTGGGAGAGGAGAGGAGGGACGGGCCTAGGAAATGCATACATCCCTCTGCGGTTTATCTTCCCCGAGGGTCGCCTCAGCGGGAAAACCTTCGAACCTCTGTCTTACTGTCCTTCCCTACGCATCAAAAAAGGGTTTTCCATATGCTTTTCTCCAGCTGGAGTTGTTGGGAGTCGCCTGACACTGCGTCAGAAGATTAATTAAAGTGCCTGGCAGGTTCCTAGGGGTTAGGTAGGTACAGGTAGGGCAGCGTGTGCCCTGGTGTCAGTGCCCTATGCACGGCGTCTCTTCGCAGGAACAGAAATGCGTCCTCAGTTGTTTCATATCCCAGTGCACCCACTTAGCTTTTAGGAAGATAAATGCCCCCTAAAAAGTGAGGAAAAGTCACAGACATTTCTGTTTCTGTGCATTCGTTTTTCATAGCGAAGTTAAAAGCATAGTAATGAGTGCTTTCAGTACTTTTTTCTTTGTGTGTGTTGTTGACTCCTTGTCAGTAGCCAATGTGAATAAACACTGCATTGGATGCTCAAAGGGTTCTCCAGGTAAGGTATGACCCTTATGACAGAAGTTTTTGAGCAGAAGATTGCTGACAACATGTCAAGGGCAGCTCAGAAATAACACGCTGTCATAGTATACATGGAACAAAAAAGCACCACTTGAAAAACCCATTTAGTTTAAAGCCCTTTATGCCATCTGAGCTATACCTGGCTTCAGTGTATGAAAGAAAAATCCTAAGGAGACTACTGATTTTTTTTCTTTTGCTTGCTTAAAAAGCATCAAAATATATTCAAGAGGTAATGAGAAGAGGATCCCTAGGAGGGTTGTAAGACAAATACTTGATGGACTACTACTGTAGTAGCTCGTGGGCAGAGACCTTGCTACATTAAGTCAGTAGAGTCATAGATGTAATCAGTCCAGATGGATTCTAGATGTAAGTAAAATTGCAGACCATAGTAAGTGCAAAATAAGATTAAAATTTGAACTCTTCACATCCTTTATGAAAAAAAAGAAAAAAAAACGCCAAACAATCCCAAAGATGGAGTATGTGTGTTGGAATTCCCATGTAAGTTAACAAATGACAACATTTAAAATCTTTTGAAATCTCATCTTTTGAATCTGTGTTAAAACCTGTTAAAATTGCTAGTAAGTAGGGAGACAAATTATGGATGGATAGACATCAGAAATTTGGCAAACTATCTCAGTAGGCATTCTAAGAACTGTAGAGGGAAACTCTGCTTTGAGGTCATGTAGGCATAATAATCAATTCTACATAGCTTAACACATTCCAACTCTACTGGGAAAACCAATTCTAGATTTTTTAAAGGATGACCAAGAACAAAGTTTCAATATAACCAGTTAAAACCGTACAAATAATATGCTAGTTTTGAAGGGAGGAAAGAAAATTTTTAGAAGAAATAACTGAACTAGTGGTTGATATATCTGTGTAGAAAAACAAACAAAAACTGAAGAATTGCAAATCTCTAGGAATCTCTTCAATCTCCAGGAAACCGGCAACACAGATCTAATAAATCATGCTGTTGTAACCAGGCAAAAGGCTGTGTTTCCCTATAGCTGAGGAGGAGTCAGCTTGTCAGCAATTAACTAGGATTTGAGTACATCAGGTCACCATCTATTTCTCCTGTTTGTTAGGAAGTAAGTTTTGGGAAAATGGGAAAACATATCCTACAATATAGATGTTGTAGCTACATGGCCTTTGTAATCTTTGTGTGCCTACTGATGGTAGTGAATCTACACTACTGGAAGATCTAAGACAACACCTAGGAGTTTTACCCTCTGATGTTGTGTAGTCTTCCTCTCCACACACCTTTAAAGTAGTTTTGAGGACACAAAATGTCAAGGAAGTCCTGACAGCACATCCCAGTCAGGGTGTGCCAGCACAGGGCCAGGAAACGAAAAGACTGGGTTGCGAATCATTGTTAACAACATCCCCGTTCTTCCTAAGTTTCAAGGGAAGCTGCTTGCTCAGTCTGTATATAGGGTAAACCCCCATGCTCATAAAATGATACTAGAGAGATTACACAATATTCATTTTGGATATGGTTTTTGGAAAGTAGATTATCCTGACAATTTTGTGTACCTGAGTGACACTTTTTCAAAGTGCTGATACCTGCAAAGGTCAAAGTTACTTCAGACAGTTGTGAAGTTGCCTTTCTTCTTGTGATTTGGTTCAGGCTTGGTAGGTTGCATTTGCAGGCTGTTCTTGCAATAATGCCATTGTAATACAAGTGGAATTTCTGGCATCTGAGGTGAGATTTGTAAAATGTGAACTGAGTAGAGCACAGGCAGAGTTAAAGCAGGCAATGATTGATATAGTTTTCTAAAACAGGGATCCCCTTTCAGAAGTTTGGAAGATGAACCAAAGAATGCAACCAAGTGATTTGCTGAGAGGGACCAGCCTCCATTCCAGATGCCTGCTGAATCAAGACTACCTGGTAAGTCTTAGGAAAGATTTGGTTGCAGCTGAAGGAAGGGCTGTAAGTCAACAAAATAAAGTACGTCAGACTAAGCTGTTAATACCGGGCTGTGTTTTCAAGGCCTGACCCTATCAGTATCAGGAATGTTAGGTCCCATGCATTATGCACATTTGGACTGTATCTGATGCACTTCCATAAAGTGCATCAGCTTATTCACTATAGCATGCAATCACATTCCCATTTGGGGATCCTCCTGTACTAGGTACTTGCTGCCCAGGTGCTTTTTGCAATTAGGGAGTGGGAGAGTAGCTGTGGCATTAGCCACAACTGGGACATGCATGGGATGGAATACTGGTGTGAAAGGAGCCTTTTAGAAAATGCTTTCTCTAACTCAAATCCCACAAGGCAGCTTCTCCACTTTGTGTCCCCCTGAACATGGCTCACAGGAGAAGTTTCCTGCATCAGGAAGCCAAAAGAGTTGTAGTCAGTGATTATAGGGGAAAAAGAACTGCTGTACTTTTTAAGTGGTGTTGTACATATTTTTTGTTTTCCAATTAGAAGTGCTAACTTCATCTGGAAATTCTTGTTGAGATCCATGAAAGCAAAAAGTAGCATAGGACCCTTTTATGCTGTATGAAAAGGCAGCTGCTGAGACAATAACTTTGGGAAAAACCACTAGCTGGCCAAGAACATCTACATTCAATTCAATATGGTTTGTGTTACTACACAAGCACTATAAAAGAAAGTATTTTAATAAGTTGCATTTTTTACTTTGGACTTTGCTCTTACAGTTTATATTGTTACTGTAATCGTGAATAAAAATGTTGCCTTATATGGTATTCCTGGATTTCACTTACTGAAGATGGAGTTACTTTACTGACATCAAACTGAATTATGGGTATTTTCTAGTTACGTGTCTCAAATCATAATGGCCTGAGACTTGACATTTGGGATTGTCATGGTAATACTTCTCAGGTACAGAAATAAGATCTTTTTTTAAGATCACTTCAGCAAGATTCATGATTTCTACTGTACCACTCTACACTCTTTCACTATACCATACATTCATTTTCCAATACTGGTATCAACAAGCTATGATTGAAACAGCCCTCAATATGACAATGGTGTTCTGTAATGCAATAACCTGTGTAGACTCGAGATCTGTGGGCTCTGTTGCACGTAATGCAATGTAATCTTAATGGAATGTAATCTTAGCCATGCAGCACAAAGTAATCATATGTCCAAATCTTCCCTAACACCTTCTGCAGTCAGAGGAAAGACTCCTACTGATTTTCACAGGCTTGTAGTCCAAAGCTCCTGGGAACTTTATTGTCCTTGATATTTCTTTGGCAGGTTTTGTTTGGGCTGAAAGAAATCAGAAGAGTGGAAGTGTACCTATGACTTCATCTGCCCCTTTTCACAGCCTTGGGGTGTTACTGCATGTGTTACTCTAGGTTATTTCCCATTACATGCTGTGTGTGCAGGGTACTCATATAAACATGGCACTTGTTGGTTTAGTGGCGCAATAATTTGTAGCTTTGTGCTGCTCAGAAGATGGCAAACAATTTCAGCACAAATCTTCAAAGGAAGCATTATAATGGGGCTGCAAAGCAATGTGCTCATTTCCATTTATATTAGGAAACCACTGGCTTGACTTTACTGTCAGCATCAAAAATCTGCTGAAGCAGATGAGACACACAACTTTATAAGGTTGTTTACTTTGTTTTAGATTCTTTTACAGTTTATTATTTCTTTGACTGGCTCTCCAGCTTCATGTTCCAGCCTAACTGCATATTTAACATTCAGATCCTACTGTTTGTCCTCAGGAGAGTAAATATCTTTAAACTGTTGCATCTGGATGTAGCAGAGGTTCCAGAACCATTGATTATCTTCCATCTTTTATTTGTGCTTCAGTGTAAGAGTAATGCTGAGTATCATAAGACAGTGAGCTTTAACTCTCTCCCTTTGCTCTGCAGAAAAGGATTGCCAGTGTACTCATGCAAATACACTGAGAAATAAAAAAAAAAA
>KZ505678.1:854212-891585 GCA_002844005.1 Limosa lapponica baueri | reverse complement strand
AAACTGGGCTTGGGGGAATTCTGAATTCTTCCTTTGTAAGATTTCACAGGAAAAAGTAGATCTGTTCTGGGGCTCGATTATATGTGCACTGTACTGTTTTGTCAGTTTCTGTGAGTTCCTTTGCTTTGCTTTTGCACAGTAGTTCAGAGAGAAAGAAAACATCAGCTCCACACTAATTGCACTTCCTCTGATACCAGAAATGAGACTTTTTTTCCCAGTATCTTCCTGAAATCTTATCAGGTCTTGCCTGAATGAAATACAATTAATTAAATTCTTTTGCTATAGCTTTTACTTTAGCTATGTCACTGTTAAGATTCAAATGACCCACTTTTTATTTATTTCAAGGGCTATTTACACCTCTTTGGCAAAGAAATTGCAGTTGTGATAAAAATGTATCTTCCATCACATAGTGTCAATGTGAACAGGAACCAGCCCTACAGAATCTTCATGAACTAATAAAATAAATGTTCAGATAATAACAAAACTGTTTCTGGACTTAACACTAAGGTATTTGTATCCGTATATAAACAGCATTGCATAGTCTCTGAAGACTTTCACAATATTATACAACATAATACTATACAAGACATTAGCTTAAAACCAACCATTTTATTTCCTTGCAAAATCTCCCAGTATTATATCAGTTAAATTGCCTTCCTTTTGTTTATCTCAACAATTTGCTTATTGGCTTTCTTATTCCTTTTTCCCCATTGGCTTTAATTTAAGTGAGAAGATTAGTTAAAAATAATTGTCCCTTATTAAATACATATTCATTCAGCAAAAACTTAAACAGAAGAACAGCTTCAGTGAGACCTAAATTCTTAAGTTATGCTTAAAGCTAAACATAGACTTCTGGGGTTTTTTGCAGAACAGGTCTGAACACAAGTACATTTTAAAGCACTTTCTTGAATCATTGTCTTAAATACATGCCTAAATCCTATTTACTTCACTGAGATTCAAGCATATTGCTTTATGTGTACACTTAAACTCCTTATCGGGATTATTCTCTGAAGTAAGGCTGAAGTGTAGACATGGGAATGTTTTGAACTTTTCAGAAAAAAGTTAGTGAAATAAAAAACAATTCTACAGCAATTCTATCCTAGCTGGTAATGTAGCCTAAGGTGTATTTAAAAATAGAGAGGTATAAAAAATGATGTTGGAAGATGAATTTGATCTGTAATAAGAGCTTTGTCCTAGGACACATTTTATTTCACAGAGATACACTTAGGAAGCTGTCAGGAACTGCCATGATGAACATCCTACTGAATGACAGATTTATACAAGATCTGGCTTTGAGAATGGCCATCATCTAGTCCAGCAATAGTTCTTTCCCAGGGACGAAAGGAAATTCACTCCCGAGTCCCTCCAATTCAGTAGATAGGGAGAAAGAATTTTTTTTAAATTAAAAGCCTATTTGTTTTTAACATTCAACAGACGACAGGGGTGGATAGATTCCTACTGACTTCAGTCATTAGTGGCTTAATACCACAAGCCTACTGAAGAGTCAGTAGTCAGATATATTTCTAAATCCATGAGCACCCACATGGGACTGCCAGTAGCCTCTGCATATTTATGTCAGTAGAACAGAATTTTCCGACCAAAATAATATTGCAAAGATCAGTTGCAAGATTTGCATAGTCCTTGTTTCCTTGAAACACTACTATTAAAAAGATCACAAATACTTATGCTTGTACACGTGCGTGTATATATATGGCACATGCAAGAGAGATGTGTATATATATAATAGAGAGAGAGACTTTCAGGTTCCATTTTTGTGTAACAGACCTTTTTCTAAGCATCTAGGGTGCTTGGATGCTTGGATGGACATAGGAGACCTGAAGCAATGGCAGCAGTCAATGTTTCAAGTTTTGTTCAAATGCTGCTTACAGGAAATCTGAATTAAAATACACTTTTAAAATGTTCTTAGTGCTAGTTCTTTATAAGGATTTTTCTCAAGGCTCTGATGGTACATGTTCTGTATGAGTTTCTACTTCAAAATAGTAGGATAAACAGTATATCGAGCTTCAGAAAGAACCAGTCAAGTTCAGAAAATGAACAAAATGGCACCTTAGTCTAATGTAATTGCTCCCTGTAAACATCCAGAGAGCAAAATCTGATTCATTGGCAAGTAGCTTGAAGAAAGACTCTTATGGTTAAGAGATAAGAATAACGGCTAATAATATTTGATACTACTGGAAATATTTGTATGTGTATAAGTAGTAAGCAGTTGAGATCAAGCTGTGGTACAGAGAAATTTCTATGCAGATAGATCTGCTAGTCAGAGAGGCAGAATCCTAAACTCAGGAGTCGTAACTAACTCTATTCTGCCAGTTCTAGAGGCAGACCCTTGAGAGTTCTCCACTCATGTTCCACCATCCACAATAGAAAAGCTTGTACTGTAGTATTATTAATACTTTGTATATGTGTTCATATGTTTTAAAGCATTTCTGTTCACCCGTAGATTCCCCTGGCAACTTTAAAGCGAGTACACTGTAAGCATTTCAGTAACATGTCATACCCACATTGCTGTCCTTGAATAAGGATGTTAGCTGTAAAGTGGTATGATTCTGTTGCATTTTATACAGTCTGACTGGAATTTCCTTTCTAAGCAAACACTCCAAAGCATGTTTTATTACACTTCTTTTAAAACATTTCAAATTTAAATGACAACAAAAGGAAAACATTTATTGCTCGAATACATAATAGCAAGTGGATACTATTATTTTTTTGTAAAGTATTTTAAAAACCCCAAGAACTAAAATATTGTCTGATGATTACAGAGACTTTAGTATGTGATTATACAGTGTTTTAATCTATATTCATTTTATACACAAATTAAAGTTCATGAAACAGTAAGCAGCAAACTCTGCTATGTATATATGTATAAGCTACAATTAGCAGCCTGATCCAGAAGATGCTGATCACCCTCAACACATGACTCCAGTCAGTGTTAGAAGATGGTGAGCAGCTTCTAGGATGGGGCCCAAATGATGCATTGGAAGAAGTATGTGATAGCAATGACAATATTTTAATGGATATTTTTCTTCTGGAATCACTAAGAAAATGTATTTTAATAGTAATTGATAAGCACCAGCTCACAACACTGCATATGGCTGCGTCACTTGCACATTACATTTCCTGACACACTGCATGTATAATACATCTAGAATTCTCAGCACAGAGAGAACTGAGAGAGTTGTTACGTAGCACTTAGAAATTACCACAGGAAAAATGTAGTTTTTAGTAGCATTTTCAACAGTGAAGTTGCAACATTATTTTAGTGACTATGTTCCTTATGCAAAGGAAAAATAAAAAGTAGTCAGTGACATACTTCCTGAAATTTTAATACTGGCTTTCAGGTGTTAACAATCTAAAGTGCTTTCATGTTTCATACATTTTTAAAAATTTTCAGTTTATACAAAAAAAATCAAAATATTTATAAATTTATTCTATACACTTGTGAATGTACAATTTAGTCTATTCCTGTTTCCTCACCCAAAAAATTGGCATTGCCATCTCCCAAATCTCTCTTTTGAAACCAAGTCTGTGAGTTTGTTTCTTGAATATAAGCATCCAGAAAATAGCAAATTCCAGGGATATCACTGGGAAAATTTGGTGGAAGTTCTTCTCTTGAGCGAGGTGTGAACACAAAACCTGGATATTCCTTTAACAACCTAGAACAAAAATGAATCATCTTGATTAAAAATGAATCAGTCACTAATTGTTTTTACAAGTGCAGACATTCAATAATTCTTCATGTATGGCAGGGCAGAATGTAGCAGGGCAGAATCTAATTTAACATTTATATGTTATTTACTGAAAATGTAAAAAATACTGTTTATTTGCTAACCTTGATAACCTATTAACTTGTGCGCCAGTGCAAACAGGGGTATTGCCTCTCTTTTTTCATCTTGTCAATATTTTGTATGTAGATGTGATGTTTGTTGTAAGTATTTTCAAAAACTATTTAGTATTGAAAGCTAGCTCGGATTTGCACATGAAACTGGCACCATAATTAATGTTTCAACTAAGGAAATACTGAAAAGCTTATTAACTAAACTATTCAGGTCCTCTTACCAATTCTAACAATTCTGCTTTTTCACACATGGGTCCACTAAACCCAGTGGTCCTCTATATCTGAAACACAGATTGCTAATCTGTAGGGGTAAACACTGATGACTGGTATCTAAGCTTCCGAACAATTATTGCAATATACAGGAGTTGAGAAAGATACCATAATGTTATCGACATGTGTTTAGAATGGGTGTACGAATCAGAAAGAAAAAAAAAACACTAAAAAAAAAAGAAGTTAACACATCATTCACACAGGGGCAAAAAACATACCACAACAGTAATAGTAGTTTACCCTTTAACCAAATTGCCTGTTTTCTGGGCACTCGGGGAGTTAATTCTCTCTTTTTTTCAGCTGTATACCCATTTCAAATATTTTCTTGAGATGAATACACAGCCATGCAGAAACCTACTTATGCTACAAGTTATAGGCAAATCCTGTGGTGATGAAGTGCCCAATGGTTTTAAGAAAAGACAGTAGCCAGTATCATTCAAAATTATTTTCCATATGGATATGAAAAAAAAAATCACTGTTGGCCAGCACTGTTCTTCTGACATACATAAGCACTGGTGATGCTAATGCTATCTCTTGATTTGTAAATGATCTAAAAGGTTACTTCCTGTGTGCCCTAAAGCCTGTGATACTTTTGTCTAAATCAACTATACAAGATAATCTAAAGCTTGGCACGCTGTAAGTCACATAGCACATGCTGCAGGGGATGTCAGGATCCTGTCCCAAATTCTCTGTCTGACATTGGCCACAGAACCTTGCCACAAGGCATTATCGCATACATGGCAGTGGGTAGATGCTGAGTAGGCATACTGGGCTGTCCAGGCTACAGTGAGGGTATCAGAGCTTTCTTAAAAGGAAAAAATAAATTATATCCATATTTCTAGTTATTTTACCCAGCCAGCCATATCACTTTCTACTAGTAGATTCACTCTCTACAGTTCATCCTTACAAAACTTCTGCACGTTCTGGAAGAAGAAATCATCTCTATCAGCTTAGTGGCATAACACTCAGACCTGGATCTGCACGTCAGATGTAGACTGTTGTTTCCATCAAATTCCAAAGTTTCCTATTATTTTGCCTGGCACCTATAAGACACTATTCCTTGGCCACAAACGTGTTGGGAGGTGATTTTTAAGTACAATTAAATGGATAATACAAAGAGAGTATTAGGCTGGGAGGACAAAGGAGAGATGCTGTATTTCCCGTGGAAGATATAGAGGACCACTGCTAGCTGTCTGCATAATCATGTAGTACACATTACAACAAATGTGGATACACTCAGCGTACAGCCTAAGTTCCATACTAAAAGGTTTAAACCGAGTTGGGACCAAGACTTGTATAAACTAAACACTGGCGTCGTTGATTCATTGCATCCTATTCATTCATCTTCCCTAACCAAAAGAGAATGAAGATGTGTAGGGTGATGTTTAACAATTCTTCAGTTCACTTGTTATTTTCAAGAGCACCTGCAGCCAGTTTGGCATCCAGTTCACACTGAAAGCCTCGTAGCTCAAAGAGGAGCCAACTATATGAGAGAAGGGAAAAAAAAAAAAAAAGGCAAAAGGTATACAGCTGCAGGGTAAGAAGCAAAATTGGCCCAGACAGTCCATTTATTTTAAATGTGACATCTGAAAAATAAATATCAGCTGTTCTGTTTCACCCTTTTTGTTGCTGCTGCTGGTTGCATTCTGACTAAAAATAACCATGGTGCATTCACAAGCAGTCAGAGAAAAAGGAAAACAAACAGCAGTACTTCAGAGGGAAAGGAAGATAATGAACTGTTACAATTAACTACTTCAGGCGGATATTTTACAGATATGAAGCACTATACCTGTAAGTTGTTGGGCTGACATTTATTTTTCTAGGTATACTGCAAGATTCAAACTTATTGGCAAGGGTTACATTATTTCCAAAAAGGCAATAACGAGGCATTTTAACCCCAACAACTCCAGCAAAGACAGATCCAGAATGAAGGCCAATGCGCATCTTTAAATAAAAGACAGAAAACAGCATTAGTAGGTAAAATAAAATGGTTAAAGTCAGTTTTATAAGTTCTTCCTCTATTAAAAAAAAAGAAAAAAAAGAATGAGTAACTAATATAAGTTGAGTTAGTACAGTCTCCTTAAAATGTCTGTGTTCTGGTCATCAGTGCTCATCGCGAGGAAACTAGATGAAGTTTACCCTGCTTTGCATTTATAGTAAGTAATCCTTTATCTGATATCACTGTGATAACGCTGGTCTCTGTGGCAGTAAATTGATCTAGAAATGTCAGCAGGAGTTACTATGACACTTGAATACTTTCCTGACAGGAGTTACATGACACAGTGTTGTTAGACTGGTGGCAGTTAATGAATAGTACTTGCTTTGCTGTTAAGGTCAGCAGACAAGTCTTAGGGAATAGCAAAGACAAGATGTCCATGCTGTAGTTCCAACTGAACTCCATTGACAAGGTCACACATACAGTAAATCCTAATCCCAGAGTACAGAATTTTGATAATTAATCAAATTATACAGCAGTTGAAACGTTTTGATACCTCTTCTTTGTAACTCATCCTCAGATGTTTGAGTTTTGCTTAGCTGGTACTGCTTTCTATGTTCTTTTTTTGGAGATGTGCAAAAGCAACTAAACAAAAAACCTGCCCGCTTTAAGCATATAAAATACAATGAAATATGTAACCTTGATAGGCTCTCCATGGGGAGACACCACCTCATCTGAGAGCTCCATCATCTTCAGGGCCATCAATGCTATTTGAACAGCGTGTGTTTCACTTTCTTTGTGTAAACCTCCAGCGACACAGTAGGCATCTCCAATAGTCTCAACCTAAAAAGAGGCATATTTGTTCCTTAGTGTTACACTGTTTGACATATAAGAGAATAGCCTGTGGCTTGAGTAGGAATTGTACCTCCGTATTGACTGAGTCTTATTTGTCGTGCTAAATTATTTAAGTCCTGGGCAAATCCTGCAGTATCATTCAAAAGGAAAAATTGCACAGCTTGTATTTATTGCTCGGCATGATGCTGAAATACTTTTCCTTCCTCTACATTCTTAATCTACATTAAACACCTATTCACTCCAGATTCACATCACTGTCATTGAAATTAATTTTTTAAATTAACTTTTAAGTTTTTATGGGTTTCTTTCTTGGCTGTGTGAGCAGCTGATTCTGTTGGGTTTTTTTATTTGTTGGTTTTGTGATTTATCTTAATACATCTTTCTTATAATGAAGGTTTAGGGCAAAATAATTTTTTGCACTTGTATTATCCTTTGTCCCCTTTAGTCTTCATTTCCTTCCCCCAGAACCCCACAGAAATGCAGTAAGTTGTGTACCTTGTAGACATCTAGCTCTCCACATTGGTAATCAAAGCGAGTATAAAGCTCATTAAGCATGGTGATAACCTGCATAGGTGAGCACTGGGAACAAATGGCAGTGAATCCAACAATGTCAGAGAAAAGCATTGTGACATTATTAAATTTCTTTGCTTGCACAACTTGTCCCTGCCACAGCTGCTGAGCAACCTCTCCAGGAAAAATTGAAAACAGAAGATCTACGGTCTTCTTCTTTTCTTCTTCAAGTGCTTGATGGGCCTGCTCAAGGGTTGCTTTTAGCTTTCCTAACCTCTTCTTCAGTCCATCCTGAGCTCTGGCCTGCTCTCCTATCAGAACAACATCTCTCAGTGCATTGTGAATGGGAATATCTGAGAGGTACAATCCACGTCCTGTAAAATCTTCTAGTCTATCCACACAAGGAGATCCCAAGAATAGGATGGCACTGGATTCAAAAATATAGATCATTTGGCCTTTAAGATCCATTACCTGAAACAGTTAAAGAAACAAGAATTCATTAAACATGCACAGCAATGGTTTAGAAGCAAGAGGTTTAGAGGAAATACATTTTGCGGAAGGGTAGGAAAATCAGACTGGTCCATAGTCCTCATATTTAATTGCTTAAGGGTAAATAAGGGGTGCTGAATCATAGAGCCATCAAGTAAGTTTATTTTGCTTCAGCTTCTGATAAAAAGTTAGACCACAACTTACAGATAAACACCTAAATATGAGTATCAGTACCAGTTTTACCTTAGGAAGAAAAACAAAAAGAATAATTTTGTGTATTTTCATCTATTGATAAAATGTTGCTGACTACAGTTGGCTGTAAATTCCTGCTAATAACTCTAGTATTTTGTTCATGTACCACTTTCTTTGTAAGATAAAGTGAGAAAATTTGCTTCAGTTTTATTATAGGACATTAAGTACTCACTGCAATTTAAAATTAAAGGCACATGTGGCAGAAATATCCCATTTCAATCTAAAAAAGTGAAGCATTTTTATTTCTTTTCTGTATTCAGTTGTGTAATGTGCAAGGTGCTGCAGACCTCTGCTTATCATTGCTTTAACACATCATTTTTTGAAGAAAAACTGCTAATTGCTAATATACATTTGCGTACGTAGGTACATGCAATAGCAAAGCAGAGTCTACTACCCCTTGTAATCATTAAATTTGTCTTGTACAGAAACGGATTTGAGATGAAGTAGCTAATTAGTTGTAAGTTTTTTTCCCACTTCATTAATAACTGGGTGAAACCTTTATTACTGTTCTTTATTTAAGTTCTTGGAGTGTTTAGTCTGAACTGGTAATTCATCCTGGAGTGCCTCAGGTGTATATAAGCTGGAATTCAGCTGGGACCAGTGATGAATAAAAGCAGTCATTGAATATTCAATGTTTTTTACTGCCCCGGGTCATTTGCCACAGACCCAGCTTCAGCAAAGATAGTAAGTAATCCCATCAGCTGAAACTAAGTGGGACCTTTGGCAATTGCATCTGGTGAAAATATGAGAATGTCAAAGATACCGAAATACCAAAGATACCGAAATACCAAAGATACCAAAGGCTGAATAAGCACAGGAAATGTCTACTTCTTTCACCAAAGCCTACAGCTGTTGTTTCCAGGTGACTGAGGGGCACTTTGGTAAAGCTCTCCCTGCCGCTGCCTTTGTGTTGGAGATGCCCTTATTCTCAGCAGCATGGTATATCATTGGCTTTATCTCAATTTACTGAGATTATCTCAATATTTTATTTTTTTTAATAAGATCAAGTTAACAATTAGATTTTACTTATATAAAATTCCTAAAGCAGAGTTTTGACTGAATATTGGCTTCAGAATCTGAATGATATTAGGGTGCCCTCAATTAATCATTATTTTTCAGTTGTATTATGTTGAGAGGTAGACAATGCAAAGTGCAGCGTGTTTTCTGGCTATTGTAACTCTATCTAGAAAGAAAACAAATTCTTCACAGAAGTAATGGCTATAAAAAGTCTCTTACCATGGATGATTTCATATCAGTATTATCCCATCTTCTGACTCGTACAGTAAACTGCATATTTAGCATTGTCATTATTCCACTAAAAGTGCAGCTTACTTTGGGGGTGAGAATTTCAAAATACTCTTCAAAATTTGGCTTAGCTTGAAATTCTCTCCTGGTCAAAAGTCTTCTTATCCCATTTCCAATTTGAAGAACTGACATATCCTTGTCAAACATAAAATGAAATGGGAATGTCTTACAGAACACAGAGGCAGGAATCACAAGTGAAGACTGTGGTTTACAAGGAGATAAGGAAGGTTTTGCACTTTTGACTTGTATAGAGTACAGCAAATAAGGCTGATTAGCAAACTCAGTGCAGTCATTATGGAAACAAGGAGGCATGAGCATCACTTCCACCTCAGTTTCATACAAAATATGAGCTGCTGCTTTAATAATACCGGATAGAATAAGACTCGTGATTTTCTTAGGAAAGAAATAATACACATTTAAGAAGTCTTGATCTTTCTCCAGACATAATATGGAGGCATCTTCAAGTCTGTCCTTTTTTCCTGCTTCTTGGCTGTGGCCACTCTGCTTCAGCAGAGTAGTGAAACTGTTCAAGAAGTCCTTAAGGGTTCCTCCAATAACCCCTAATATGTGTTCATCCTCTTCATAGCATATTTTGAATAGCTCTTCACCAAGAGATTCCCGTAGAGACTCCACGGGAACACCTGCATGGAACCACATTTTAGTCAGAACTGGACTCATCATGCTGAATCTCAGGCTACCCTCCCCTTTTTTTAATGCTAGACCAAATCAAATTAGCAATATCCTTTCCTGATCCAGCACTGACACCTGAGGGCCCTCTCATTTAGGAGTCCTGCTGTAACCAAAGACATACTCGCAGTGCCTGGAAGACTGGGAGACAATACGTTGTAGTTTGGAAAGATCCAAGACTCAGTGTTCTTTGCAGAGATGTAGACAGAATGAATGCGTGTTTTGGCACAGGATTTAACCCAATTCCCTTAGCTTGATGTAAAGAAATAAAATAAGAATTAAAAACCTTAAAATGACAATAAAAAGTTAGAATAACATAGCATCTGTGCACACATGCAGATATAAGTGCTATGCCTGATCCAATAAATTAAATGACCCTAGGAATAATCCAGGGCACTGATGCCAATTGGCACAGAATATCTCACTTCTTTGCTAGTAAATATGTTTTAACAGGATAGCTGCATGCAAACTGACTGTTGGGAATGTTCCAGCTCCCCAACTGTTACTGGGAATCATTTAGAAAAGTGTTATCTGTCACAGGCCAACTGTGTGCCAGGACCAGCTTAACAGTTTAAGTGTACAGAAGACCACATTTCGGTTCCTGGAAACATTAATTTACTATTACAGATGTAGCCAGAGAGTTCTGTATCGCAAATCACAGCAGTTCTCTTCCAACAGACTACAGTCCTTCAGAAGATGTAAAGGATCAAACAGTTTTTCATGAGTATAAAACTGTAAATTATTACTGAATGTATGTTACAACTCCCTCTAGATGTTGGATCTTAGGGGTAGATGATTCTATGACAGCTTGGACTTGAGGAACTTGTCTTTTTAGCTCAAATTTTGACACTCTGAACTGTTAGTTGCAGAGTTCACAGCTTAGGCTCTGTGTTGTCAGCATTCCTGCAGCCCTTGGAGGGGCTGGAGGAAACTATTTCTTAGTAACAAGACTAATTCATATATACATGTATTATTTTATATATATATAACATACATAATTTCTATGTTTATACATATATATCTATTATTAAACAAGGTTACATTACCTGCTGCATTAGCATGATCACTGATTATTTTTTCAAAATCTTCTCTATCCCCAGTTTTTCTGTAAAGATCATAAAAATATAAATAAACCCCCCAAAAAATCAAAATAAACATGGTAAAAACTGTAAGTAACAGAAGATACCTACCGTGTCTTTAATGTCTACAGATCAAGTTTTTTGATCAAATAGGCAGTTTTTCATTAATTCAAAGTAGGGTCTTGCTAGGATCTTTAGATTATCCTGTGCATTTGTGATAAAGTTTTTGTGGTCTGAGCTCAGATTATGGATTGAGGCCAAATGTTATAGACTGTCATTGATTAAAAACTTTTAGGTTGCAATAGTCCTGTTTCTTTGTTTGATTCGGGTTTTTGCCTGAAGCCATAACTGTATTTTTTAGTGTCTTGTAAAATATAATTTGAATTTAGATTCAAGCATTTATTGGAACTACATTGCATTAAATTCAAAAGAGGTGAGAAGGTATTTTTGTTTTGACAGGAAATACCAATAACAACTATTAACTTCAAAGTTACTTTCTCATTGGTAGTAATCCAGATTCTGTGACACAAAACTGCAGCCCTCTGAGTTCTCTGAGGTCAATAAATGTCTACCTCAATGTCAGACCCAAAATGAGGAGAAGGACATGTAGCTTATAATTACCTCCATATAGGCAATAAGCTTTTGATACACGCTTTCTGAATTTCTCCACTTGAAATATCTTAGATATATTTATATGCAAAAGCAATAGAGACATTTAGATCAGTTTTACATTTGCATTACTACATCATTCAGAATAGCATAATAATTTTTTATTCAAACAAATACTCCAGGAAGCAACACATAATAAAAGATAGGGAAAATATCCATATCAATAAGCCAGTCAGCAAATGCAATGTACATCTGACAGCTATCTTTGATTCAGTCAATGCATGTAAAGTGCTTTAAAAATATCAAGTATAATTTAAAAGATACATTGTACTTATCTATTCTTATCAAGGTGAGCAGCAGTGTAGTTTCCAACTTCATTATTTTTCTCCACTTTTGAAAGGAGATTTAAAGTAAGCGCCCTATTTTATAAGATGCATTCAATAAATTGAATCCTCAATGTACAATGACATGGTAAGAAATTCTCACTTCCTACAAAGCTCAAATGATTAATTAAGGAGTGATGAAAATCAAGGTGAGTTCCTCAGAAACAGAAAGCAGAAGTCAAGTGAGTCCAGTGAAAACATGTATGTCAGTATCTGTGGCATATGGTTGTTCACTGTATCAGAAGCCAATGTTTCTTGTATTATACTAGTTGTTTGCATTTAAAATTCTTTTCCTGGGATCACAGAAAGACTGGCCTAGATCCATATACAACCATGTCTGCCTTTCCATCAACGCCTGAGTAGTCTCTCCAAAACACTTGCTCATTTTAAACAAAGCCCTTGCCTGTTTCTCTGCACAAATGGCTAAATTTGCCCATTAAGTCAAGTCTGTGAGTGATTTAAATATTTGTGAATATTTTAAAATAATGTAAATCATTATTAACGTACATTACATGAAATTTTACACACACCAATTTGACACGATAATTGAAAACAGATTCCAGAAGTCCTGATTTCCGCTCACCACCCCAGTTCTTATGAACTGTCTGCAAAACATTTTTGCTGTGAAGTTAGTGGTAAACCCATTACACATACATACCTGGTTTCTTTTATTCTGTGTTTTGCAAGTGTTCTCTGAAGTGCAAGATTTAGCCTTTCAAACTGGAAATAAAAAAAAGGTATGTTGATTAAAATGTCATTGCTGAAAATTTAATCATAAGAACAATACTTTTATACTGAGAAGAATTGCTTTGCTGTCCTTGGGACTAACATCTTTTTTCAAGATTGTATAGATGTTAGAAACAACATGTCATTTCTGTGTGTGGGGTTTAGTTTGTGTTGATGTCTTCAGCTCCAATACCACTGTAATTAAGCCCCTCAGCTCACGTGCCCCAGTGATTGTGCACTTTAAATGTAGTGATGTGCTTTACCTCCAAATTGTCGGATGGCAATAAAGACAGTGCTGCTAACAAATAAGTATAACTAACCCAACTTTCTATTATTACACACACCCCCAAAAAACCCCACCCTACTGTGGTTGCAAAATGTAGAAAGAAATCTTTTCAGTTTAAAATATATTATCCTAACAGAAAAAGCCAGTTATATTCTGCATTATGCCCATAGTAAAATATTAAAATGTGGCTCTTCTAGCTAGTAACTTTTCTTGGAATATTAAGAGTTAGATTTTTTTTTTTCAGGGTAATTTTGAAAAGTGTCAAGATTGAAATTGCAAAAGGTAACAGTTTCAAATGCAGCTATAAAATATCAAGATAGCATTCTGTGCTTCAGGTTACCTTCTTTCCTGTTTTCAAGACTATAGCATTTCACAACAATGTTAGAACCATTTATTTTATATATGTAGGAAGAGAAGAATTTTGGCTATGTATGCTGCAAACCCAAATATCCTCCAGATGAAAATCTAGTCACTGTAGATAACCTTTGTAAAAGGATTCCATAATAAAAGACCCTGTGGAGTATCATGAAGATTTACCTTAATTTACATTGATCCCATGGTTCCCTATCCTTTCTCTAGTTCCTGATTGGAACAGATACGACAGTTCCCAAAAATGCATATTTCAAAGTAAAGCTGTATGTAGTCTCTTATCATTTGAAACCCAAAATTCCCATCAGGACAGTGTCATAGAACGCCATGATAGAATTTGGCTGTGAGGCTTGCTGTGCTCTGGCTTTTCTTTGGTTCTCGTTCCCTGAAGAAACTAGTGTTTTCTACTGCAACTTGTACTTTTTGTATACACAAAAGTACACACAAGAAAAATATCATGTTAAAGAAAGGCAATATATTCTGGAGACTTTTTCCTAGCAAATATCTAAACCAAACAACTGTTCTAGCATTTATATGAGCCCAATGTAAATTACATCTGTGTATAAAGAGTACAGTAAATGGAATGCCATCCAATTCATTATTTATCTTCCAGCAATGTTCTTTATATTTCTGTAAACACCCAAAGAAGCAAATGAAACACTCACACGCACTATATTATATCTCAAATTTAATCAACATTTGTTCTGGATTCACTATGTCCTGTGCTTCCATGCACAACTCATTGTTTTCATGAGGACTACATTAATCAATCGGGGTCATGATAAGCCCCCTGTTTTGGAGTTTCCAGTTGGAAAGATGATGATATTAGTCACTGATTGTTAAGTAAGGCACTGTAAAGTATCTAAGCAATGAAAAATATGTTTATAAACAAGCAAAACCCTGCTATGGAGAACTGGGATTGGGAAGATGCTTAGGTCTTGACCCCAAATCAGCATTAGAACCAACTACTATACTTGGTCAAAATTCCAATGAATATGACTTGAATAACTGTAAATAGCAGTCACAATAACCTTGAACATCAGTAGCTCCTGGTCAAAATATCCTTGACTTCACCAAGCTTTTGTCCCAGCTGATGAAGTAGCCTATCGTGATTATATAATAGGCAGCTGCACACACTTATACCACTCTTTTAAGAAAAAAAATCACCATTTATTTCATTAACAATCCCACGAACAACTATATACTAGAAATGCAATATAGCAATCGTGACACCATAGAAAGGGTGCTTTGCCAGTTCATTCTTGAGTTAAAAGTCCTTTCCTTTATATGTTTAAAGATCAGTTTAAAGGAATGAATTTCTTCTGTGTAAGTGCAGCAGAGGTAGAAAGGGGTCTGTCAAAAATCGATAATGTAGAGTTTTAACAAAAGGATAATAGATGAAAAGTTGCGGAAACAGATCTGCAAATAGATTTAACCAACTCCAGCACGCTGAGTAAGGTGCACTGCATGTCAAGTAACAGAATTAGTATACGTGGTTGGCCATTTGTCCCAATATATACCAGTCAGTCCTTCACAGTTTCCACAGAATTAAGGCAAGCCCAACTGTTGAATGTTATGGAGCTATATTTTTCACGTGTTTTTTTACAGAGATAAGCCATGATATTCGTCTCCACTCATGCGAACCACTCTGCATGCACTGTACCTAGTTTCAGTTGAGTTGAGCAGAGACATAAAAATACTTTTGTGGTAAACACAGACAGTACTGTTTTTTTAAAAAGTATGGCAGGAGATTAGCATCATAACAGGTGAAAACAGTGATTTCTTTTTTTTTTTGTGTGATAATGACTAATGTATATAGCAGTATAGATTCAGTTAGGTGAACTGATGAGGTGACCACATAATTTACATAATTAGGTAACAAGGCAGAGTTTCTCTAACTGTATCTCTACATAAAAAAAATGTTTCAGAAATACATGGACTTAAAACGAACAATGTAAACGATCAGTGGAAGGTTGCAAATACAAGACAAAAATATATGGAAATACAGTGGAAGGGATGGTGTGAAAGTGTACAAAACTGATCGTGGCAAAATTGTATCCAGAAGGAATGGAAGAGGATGAAATGAGGATTTATACTATGCAGAACTACATAAGAACACAAACTTTGGAGTCAAAACAACTTTCTAAAGGCTTACATCTAAAGGCTTGCATAAAATGCTTTTTTAATATTTATAATTAAATGCTATTAAATTACTATTATTACACAGTATCTATTTACCTCAGGAAAGATTAGTTTGCAGATGCTTTCAGTTAATGTGTGCAGGTACACTCTACTTCTGCTCGTTTTCCTTTGTGGAAGGTTTCCTTGAGCATCTTTTTCATGGACTTCTTTGCAGATGGGCAAAGCTGCTCTAGAGCTGTTTTCTGTGGAGTCCTTGTCATGTTCGTCAGTAATGTGACTTTGAGTCAGTAAGGAGAAAGGACATTCCCCTGTGATCTTCAAGTCTTTCAGTTTTGTACAGAACATACTGTACGAAGTCTCTCTCTTGAGATTAAGAGTATTTGGCTTTGTGTTTAATAGTTCTCTTCTGTTTACTAACAAGAGCAGAAGATTCCAGAATAGTAGATAAGGCAACCACTGTTGAAGATTATTGGTAGCTATAAATCACCACAGAAACAAATGTGTGCCCCTACAAAACAAGAAGAAAGAAAAAAATACATTAAAAACATTCATTTTCTCTTTTAACTTCCTGTGATGTGACAGTTTTATCATATGTGCATTAAAATAATGGCTTTTCTAGGACCTTGCTCAGGAACGCACTTAAGCTCATGTGCCATTTTAAGCATGTAAACCCTACTGACTTCAGTGCTTCAGGTAATTAAAGTTATGTGCATGGTTAAGTTCTTGGCTGAATGGGGTCTCTAGTGATTAAGGCAGAGGAGTTGTTTTATGAGATATATCTTTGGTCACATTGATGAATAAGGTTTTTGAAAGAGTAGAGAGCAGAATTCGAATGAGAAAACCTTTTTTATTCTTCATAAGCAGCTATTAAAAACTACCTCATACGGCACAATGAAACTGATTTGTTATGGATATGTAAATCTCAATTTAATTGATGCCCAAGATATTTTTTTTGTAATAGAGAAATGTGTGACTGAAGTTGGTGCTTGCATTTCTGGAACAGCAAACCATCCAAGACCAGAGGTTGGCTCCTCGTGTTGAAGCCACTGACTGGTGACAACTAACATCATGGGAATTTGACCACATAACTGATGTAGTTGCTTGGAAACACCAAGGGATTTTTATGCTTTTGAAGGTGATCTCTTTCAAACATCACATTAAAAAAAGGGGCCGAACTTTTCATTTTAATAATTGTTCCTTGTTTGTTACATTTATTTCAGTGAGACTTAATCTGAAAAAGGCTCTTCCCTTAAGGGCTTCATTTTGTATTGACTGAATCAGATATTCTCATTCTCATATAATACTCTAACAAGGTAATCTTTGAGAGCTTTTGGAGATCTGGAAGTAGCTGAAGTATTACATTTGTCTCTCTGGAGATGCAGTACAATAACTATTTCTTTCAGACGCACTATGGCTTTAATCGGCCTGTGCACCACACTGCTTATTTCTGCCCCTGAGACACAAAGGGTTTTCAGGGTCACACACCAACTGTTCCAGGGTTAAAAATAACTAATTCCCCAATACAGGCTCTTCTTTTGAAACAGCTGGAATGAATGGCATAGCAGAGGAGTGCTGCAGACCCAGCACGAGTGGCACGGATAAGAGGAGAAACAGGCAGAAGCTACTCTGGCTGGACCTGCTGCTGAAAAAACATAACTGGCAGAAAAGGCCCTTTTAAAGTATGCTGTAATTCTGATGATGTCAGGCCAGCTTCCAGGGGCCATCTATCAAAACTATTAAAGTATTATTTTAAGAATCAATAAACACAATGCTAAGAACAAGCAGCTGAAGAATGTTTATATAACATTCTATATTTCTGATTTCAGTTTTTACATAGAAACTCATTTGTTTCTACTGCATGGATATCAGTAATGCTTTATTTTTTATTGCTGAATAATGTTGTGTAGCAAATGAGACAGTAAAAAGTTTCAAGCAAGAATCACACTCTCAATACATAAATATACGTAATACTTTTCTTTATAATGTAGGCATTATTATATATATGTAAAAGTATTTTTATTCAGGAGCCATTATATAACCATATATTACTTTACCAAAAAAAAAGAAAAGCAGAAAAGAACTACCTTTTCTTTAGTTAGACTGATCTATGTACTGAAATAAACTGTTAAGAAAAATGCTAACATAAATACTAACATAAATAATACACCATTATAAAAGGATAAAAAATTTATGGCTTTGATGGATCTTACATGTATACTCATGTGCTTTGATGAGTTTGGGCCCTAAATTTCAAGATAAATCTTGAATTTATAAAATAACACTACTAAAACTTTTTAAATCAAGTATACCAGCATTTTGGGAACAAAAAATCTGAAATATATTTTTGTGGAAAAAATGTATAATAAAACATTTAAAACATCTCCCAGTAAATGTAATACTGCATTTATTTGCTGCTATTTTAAAAAAAAAAAAAAAGTTTTCCCTCTTTGTGAACAATGTAAGATTGAATTACATCCCAACAAATATTTACTGCATTTGCACTAAGAACACAAGAAGTGAATGACCTTCAGCCATTGCCAATAGTTTTGATAGTTTGGGTTTTTTTCCTGCTGGTGAAACTATTTCTCTGTTTCTAGAAGATAATAATCTGGAATTATTTGGAGGTTCACTTCCATGGTAGCATATTGCATTTTAATTAAATTACACTTGATGTGGTAGGAGAAATATCCAGGCAGGTAGAACCAGCTCTGTGAAGGAACTGATGCCATTATTTTACACCTGGAAAACCCGAAGTCTCTAGAAGCTGCCAAGTACGGAGGAGAGGTCCTATAAGATGGTCATGGGCCAGGACTTATTCAGGGGCAAAATGGGCATTTATGTGAAGGTCCAAGAGTCAAAAAAGCTGCTGGACATGCAGCTACTGTGTCTGCAGCTTCTTTTTACAATGCAGCCTGTCATCCTTTGTGCTGCAGGACACCTACATTCAGCCTCTTCCTGCCCTGCTGGGGACTGGAATCATGCCCTTGCTCTGAACATGACTGTGGGCTCCCTCAATGGTTATTTATGACAGAATCATAATTGATTTACAAGAAAGTGGAGATCTGTGATGTTTCTAGTAATAATACTGTTGTACAAAACCAGTATCAATAATGTACAGATCTCTAAATTCAAAAAAATTATGACACAGTTCTTAAAGAAAGTTTCCTTCAGAAATATTTTCTAAGTATCCTGAAGTTCTTTTTTGCCCAGAAACAAATGGAATGGTCCTTTGATAACATATATCCCAGTTCAAAACCAGTACCAACTTAATAGGCACAACAATTTTCAAGCAATGACCGATTTGAGATTCCTCCTGACCTCTGCAATGACAAGACCCCCTAAATCACATCTTTAAAGAAACAAAGTGGAAAACTTAATTCCATGACACTTAAGGGAATTCAAATACTGAAAAAAACCCGTGCATATACTAGGTCTTCCTGTATTAAAGCATCAAGTTTGCATGTGGTATCCTAAGTGCATTTTGCACTTAATATAACTAAAATTCAGGAAAAAAAAAGTCGATTGTGTTGTAGAAAACCTGTCTCACTCAAAGGGTAATTAGACAGTGGTTTTAAATGTCTGACAGGAGAAAGATAATGAATTGCCAGTGTAGAGTTTACAGAAAGAATTTCACCAGTATAATGGACTTCAAAGTGTATGAGAAAGATGATGGCACACAATGCAGGTTAGGTCAAACATTTCCAGATGTGTTTCAAGAATGAGGAACACCAGGCCTCCCGTTGTTCACAATGTTTAAAGACATTTTCTGACCATAACAAAAAAATAAGAAACATGAGGAAACGTGGGAAAAGTTTCTGGTTTTAATTCCTTTCCAAACATGCTTTGAGAGAGCTCATCCCAGGGGAGCAGCAGTGTTTAATGTGAATTCTCTATCTCTGCTGTATTAATTGCTGTCATATTTACCTTGGGAAGAAAATTGAAAATTAAAATTAAATAATCTTCTGTGAGATCAAACTACAAGCAACCAATTTATTCAGTGTCTGGCTGAATGCAACATGGCACTGTGCCACTCAGAAAAATGAAGATGACTTTACATAGTATAGTCATAGCAGCAAAATAACTTAACAGTGCTCAAAATGCTTTGTGCAAGCATTTAATTGTATATTTACATCTACACTTGTCTTACAGCCAAAATGCCTTCCTGCATACTTATTTGTACTAGTTGCTTCTGAATATTTTCCTCTGCTAAAACATTTCCTTGACAATGCCGTGAAATAAAGTGCAATGAATCAATCATACAGTAAAAGCCCCTGATATTAACATGGCCATTTATAAGAATTCAGCAATACCACTTGTTAACAGTCGCTAAAGGTGGTTCGTAATTTTAGCTTGTGGACATGGCACAAAAATTAGAAGCAACATTAAATACTTTTTGCTTATGACAAGCTGAGTCCTTTGCTCAGAGTAGGACAGAAAATGGTATTATGCTATAATGTTACTTTTTATTTTAAATCATACATATCACTTTGTTAGGTGAACTGCTGCATGTTGAGGAAGAATTAACAAAAAAATTAGTTTGTTTTGCGCAGTCAGAAGATGGCACTGACTGGATCTAACTTTCTCCAGCACGAGTGATTGCAGCACTTGCAGGAACTCGGTGTGGTTTGCGAGCCATTGCCTCAACAGCAGCAGCTGTGAACTTCTGTCTCGCCTTTATGTAAGACAGAGGCTTGAAAATCCCACTCAAGCTCAAATCTCTGTGGGATTCAGAAATCACTGCCTTTTGCCCCTTGCCAGCCAATTGGCCTCTGCACAGAGCAAGGCAGGAACTGTTACTTTTACACCCAGGCAAAACACAATCAGCTTCTAGCAAGACAGGTTAGTACCCATCACCTTATCAGTAGCAGCTCATTGTGGATTCAGCTGTTGTGCCTGTCAGCAGAAAAACGCAGGGAAAATAACTAAATTCTGCCATTTTGTCTTATTAATGTGAAGTGCAGTATCTGTGCTTTACTTTTTCTACTTCAAGTGCTGTGTGTAGCAACAGAAGCAAAGCCCTGATTTGTCCATTTCCAAGGATTTTAAGGAGGCTTCTAAAATACTCGGAGAAAATTGCTCAAGTCCACATCAATATATAAGCTAATATTTTAAGAAGTCAGACTATTTATAAGCCTTATTAAATCCTGTACAAAGGCTTTCTTTGGCTGCTTCATTGTTAACTTAAACCTGTTCAGAGTGCACACACCTTCAAAGAATTAATTTGTTTGAGTATTGCTGATTTGGAGAGCACAAGATATAAGTAACTGGAGGAGACAGGCAAATCTGGTTACAAATTTCTAAGTGGTAGTGAGCCATACCTAATGGAAAACAGCCAATTGTTGACTTAGGTAGAGGACATCTTGGAAAAGATGCATCCTTGTGAAGAGGAGTGAGATGTTTTCCTGCATCTCCTCAGTCAAAGACTAAACCATCGACTGAAATTTGAGGATGCCTCATTTAACCCTTTCCAGTAATTTAGTCCTGTCGTTAACACAGTAAATACATTTTCTAACCCGCCTGAGGATAACCGTGTCATTACACAAGAACAATTTTTAAAATGTATGTAACTTGCATACTAAGTAAGGTGCACAGTAGGGTTAGGAGTTATAAATCTGCAGCAGTAAAACAAACATAACACAACACCAAACTGCATAAAGAGTATAACTCTATAAAAAGAATATTGCAAAGACAAGGAGTTGAGCTCTAGGAAATCCCAAATATAGGTGTGACCATTCAACGCTAAATCATTACCACCCTTGTGTAGGTACGGGCTTTACTTACACTACAAACTAGTGCCTTTTTTTCCATCAAGATTCTAATCTCTTTCATGGCACAGATTTGTGCTACTTGAGGCAATAACATCCTCTCTGTAGATCAGAATGAGACATGATATTGGACAGTGGACTTCACAATAATTTACCGGTACCCAAGAAATTACTAGATTCAGCAATCTCAAAAAGAATATGCTTTTTCAGGCATTAACTTTTCTGCTTGTTCCCCCAAACATCCACCCTTCTTTCTGACAAGTCATCCCTGGTTCTGACCTGTCTGTACCCCAGAGCCCTTTAGATTAGTCTTACCATTTTTTCTCCAAAGCACTAATTGCCATTGTGTGCTGTGCAAGCCCCATTCCAGGCTCCTTACTGCCAGAGGTAGCTTTGTTTGGGGCTATGTCTAAGAGAAGTAGACTCAATACTTTTCTGTAAATCACAGCATACTTTCGGTGTGAAGGAAATACCGTAGCACACCACAGCACTTACTCAACTGTCTAGTGGAATTACAATGATTACCAAACTAAGTACAAGGTGGTAAAGCAGCTATGATAAAATAATACAGGTCAGAGCAATCAATTATTAACTGTCCAAGCATTTTAGTAAATCCAAATTCAGTGTTGTAACTCATCCCAGTGACAGTCCTATATGACTGCTTAGGGCAAGCTAAAAATCTAGACCTTGCTCACAAGAAAGACTTTCTCCCCACATAATGTGTAATTTCCTCACCTTTCTACCTTTTTTTCTTTATGAATTGTTTTAAGAAACAGAGAACCACAACCAAGTGTTTCCTCTGTGTTCCATGTTGAATGCCTCTGTGTTGCTAGACAGCTACCAAACCAGGAGATGAAGAAAATAATTACCTTTGTTTTCTAAGATGAAAATAAGTTATCTCCTTTTCCATCTTGTCCCTATTGTGGTCAGTAGTAAACAGGCTTCGCAGAATACATAAGTAAACTTCAAAACTGCTAATTTATCTCATTTTAAGATCATCATGAGACAGACATTTCTGCTGCTTTTAAAAAAATGGGGTTTTATTAGCATTTGTGTAATAACAGCTTGCTCTATACATTGACATAGAAACCAGTGTTCTTGAAGACAGGGAAAACCGCTAGTTTTGAAGTATCACTGAATTTCTGACACTGGTTTTGTGACTGACTCATTTCCCCCTAATGGTCTGAAGCAAATCCCTGGATCCAAATATAGCCCTGGGAGAAGCCCAGACTCCAGATGTGAAAGTTATATTGCAGCCACATCCCTGGTTTCAATTACAGGCAGAGGGGGAACCCTAATTACTGCACCCATGTTTTGGCATGTAGCTAAAGGAAGGGCCGATTCCGAAATGTTGCTTATAAAATATATATTTGTCATTTTAAGTATCACATGTACTTTCATAGGGTAAATATTTTTCCTATGCTAGGACCAAATAACAGGGAGGCATGCTGAGAAGATAGCGTGGGAAAAATATTCTCTTCCTGTGAGTCAAAGCCTATCTGTGAAAACACTCCACAGCCAGCCCAGCAGGCAGCCTCATACCACCTGATTCCCTGCTTGCCCCCTCATGCGCTCAGGAGGAAACAGCAGCCCTTGGATGCGGCTTATCCTTGCACCCTCAGCTCTGGGCCAAAGCATGGCTTGTACCACCAGCAAAGCAACTTAGGATGGAGATACTTCCAATTGAAACCCCAGCCTCCTTACACTGTGGGAGCTCTTGAGGTTGACTGCTCGTGGGCATTTTTTCTGAGGCAGAGCTAAAGATACCTCACAAACACTAGAAACAACCTGCTGTATGTAACCACAACTCATTATTTAATTTTTTTTTTTTTTTTGAGAAATCCTGGTATTGAACTGACAGATCTGATGATACCTCAAGTGATCCGGGTACCCAGATGAGGAAGAAATTGAAACACAGGAGAGGCTACAGTGAGGACAAGCAAAATCAAAACCAATCCAAAGTGTCTGGAAACTATCCTCACACTTTAAAGAAATATATTTTAAATACAACATTTAATCTGCATTTGCAGTCCATGAAATTACAATACTTTCATGAAAATCATAAGAGAAAAGCTAAGAAGTAAATTTGTGTCTTCAGAGCTCTTTTTCAAGAATTAAAATTTGTCCTAAAGATATGAGGTGTTCGTAACAGTTAGCAGGAGTTAAACGTAAAGACTGAAGTCTTGCTAGAAGCCAATGGAATATAAATTAGAAACCACAAAAGGAGAAGTGCTGTGGTTCTGGAATATAAAGGAATTGTCAATTTTTGTGTTTACTGATTCTTTCCAAATACTTACAGTTTAATCTCTCAAACTTACCAATGCATATAACTTTACTTATTTAAGTAACTAACTCTAACTTCAAATGTCTGTCCTCGAAAATCTGCTTTTTATTTAGTTCATAGATCAAAAATATTTTTTAGGAGCAAAGAAAGTAAAAAATAATTGTAATTATTTTGTAATGAGTGAAATCTAGTAACTTTTTCTCTCACAGTGTTTTTTACTGAAATCTTTAGCTCGTATTCATGACTTAGCCAGGATTGCTGTGTCATCTATAGTAAATGAAACAATAAACTATTTAAAATTTCCAATTTCTCATGCATGAAGTAACCCCTAATTTGAGAACCATGGTCTGGATTAACTGTGAAGCATCTTCAGAGATGTTCAAATAATTCCCCTATTTCTTCAAAGACGCGTATCTTCTGAGACTTGTACATATGTATATTCATCTAATTGCAGCTGAATGTGTGTAACTGTAACTGTTTATGCAACTAACACACAGGTTTGCATAAATACCATTATTGTATTGTTTTCACAAACATACTGGAGCATTGTAGAGCGATATAAAACATTGATTGTAGTGTCTTATGACAATGCATATGGTTAAATATTCCCTTTGTGTTCACGGCTTTAAATTGTAATGTACAGCAAGTTTCATAAATAATAGAGTACTAAAAGTTTCTCTGAACTCTATAGATCTCAGAGAACAGTTTGAAAACTAGGTCTGTAGAAAACATGTTTCATTAGTAGATTTCAATTGCAGAGTTTTCTGACTGAATATTTGCCAGCTACCATTTCTGTTTACAATGTCTCCGAAGTCATTTTCACACTGAAAATCACTGACAACTACCTTTCATATTTATTCATAGTTAAGTACTCATGCCAACTCCCATTGAATTCAATAGCAGGTTTCTGGATATAGCAGGAATAGGATTAAACCTAACAGTTCTGTGACAGAAATACTGATTTGCATGTTTTCTTATTTTGAAGCAAAATACAGCCTTGGCTATTTTAATTTTGAGGCTTTGCAGGTAGATGTGCAGATGTGATGGTAAACACAGGACTGAGGTCATTTGAAATTCTGGAAAAGTTAAATACTATGCATGGGAAGCTAATAACAGGAACTTCTAATCAGTGAAAATGGTTTATCCTGCAGCAGTGAGGTCATGTCCTTGTAATTCTTCTGATGGGGAAAAAAATATATCGGTTGAAGAGGTGTATTCAACCAGAACGGGTGGTCTAAGATGTATTTTCACAGCCATCATGGAGCTACTGACTCTGCTTTATCTAGAGCCCATGGCAGAGAAAGCAGCTCTGAAGGGGAGGAGAAATCAGCTACTTTCCCAATTGTTCTCTTCCGTGGTATCTGCAGGGCAGGACCAGCAGCCACCTTCCTTTTCGATTAAATGCTTCCAGATGGTTTATGCTATAAAACATGTTTAAAATAAATTAAGCTGCTGATTTGGCCATGTGCACTGTAAATTAGTACCTTCATTTTTTTATTTCACTGATTGGCCTATTCACAGCCCATCCCTTTCAAAATCAGCTATTTTAAAAAAGATTTGAGTACACAAAAGCAGTGAATCTTACCTTTGTAAAGCACAGTTCCAAAGGCTATTAGCGCATCTTGTGAGACTGAATGCTGTAGGAATACATTACAATACCAATTTCCCTGTTGAGTATATCGCTTAGTTGCTTTCTAATAGTCTTCTGGAAAATACAGCAGATACCCATTTAAAGCAGAGAAAGCTAGGTAAATATGGTAAATACGTGAATTTATATTGTCTTTAAAAACACAAGCTTCTTTTTTTCACTAAAATGATGAAGCAAAGTAAAAGTGAGATGTTTTGTGAAATACTGAACTTGCACATGTGGTATTAAGAGAAATTAATGTTGTTAATTAATCACAGTAAATATGCACTTAATGACTAATACTTGCCAGCTCTTAGCGTATACCACCTCTGTAACAAAAGTAAAAATTAAATAAATCAAGAGGCAGATTTTGGCTTCCTGTAGAATGTTCAATCTGTGATGCTTGTTATTGTCTCTAGTGCAATTGCTGGAGTTACCACAGCTACTGATCTATTAAATCCTTCCGTTCCATTTATTCTACTTTTCTTTTAAGCATGTGAAAAAAATCAACTGGCACAGAGTATTTCTCAGATGACTTTTGCACAGGAAAAGTCAGCACATCCAAATGACAGCAGCAGGGAGAAGGCAGGATGCAAAACTACCTCAGAGATAACTGCCATATTTGCCACATATTCTGTATGTGGAACTTCCCCTTGGCTTTGGTGACAGTTTGATGTAAAGACTGAGGTAAAATTGTGGCCCTGCGGAAAAATAAACTGAAAACATTTATGGGTGGTTATTCATCTTTGACACTTCTATTTAAAAATAAAAAGAATATGTGGGATGGACTATAGCAGAAATCTAGGTTATTCAGATCAAAAAATGTGAGATCCTTTACAAAGACACTTCTCAAATCATTATTAAAATGTGGCTTCTTGTTTTGGCATTGCTCATGAGGCAAAGGAAAATATGACATATATGCTACTTTTCCAAACCTTCAGTAGTGCTAAATGACAGAGAAAAGATCCATCCTTATAGCTAAAAAATATCATCAAATAGTAGAAGCCTCAGTCAGTGCTGCTCCCTCAGTTACAACAGATGCATTTAGAAAGATTTAGCATGGTCCAAACCATGCATTATACCAATTCAAGTGCATTAGCTGTTGAATTGCAGCTTCTTGTAGCAATATCAAACTTGAATATTAAATCCCACAAAAATAAAAATAATGTCATTCAGCTGTTTTGAAACTCTATCGCCTACTTCTGTTCTGGATATTTTAATGCCAGAGTGCCAGGCACAGACTGGCACAGAAACATATGCTTGGCTTGAAATGCGTGTAAATTCCACTGAAATTGACTGAATTCTGAGTCAGGCATTTCAGATTAACAGATATCAAAGAGATTAAGAGATTTGGAGAAATGGAAATCCAAGAAAGGGTTAACAAAGAACACGGTGCAGAATCTCTGATTGGATGTACCAATCACCAGCCTCTAATTTGAGGTACAAATTCAAGCTTTAAGTATGGAGATAAATTAAATGTATTTTATCCTTAAGGATTCTCCTGCTACTTTTCCCACAGACTTTTCTGACTTTCTGGCCCAGGCCCTCAGGTCTTTCTCTCATTTGGAAAGTGCTGATAATTTTTCTGTAAAACAAGGGAGATGATTTCACCAGAGGACTTGGATTTTCCAAAAGATTAGAATCATATGAAAAACTCTTACCAACAAATATGTTTGTCATCCAAACTAATAAGCTTCTGTGATACAGAACCTGAACTTTGTGCATTGTATGAACCACAGGGTAATCCTCCTGGAGTTATTCTAGGTAGAGTACCTACAACTGTCCACGGTTCTTCATCTCACAACCTGAATAATTGCTTTGACTGCAACGATGTTAACATCGCAGTATTCTTACCAAAGCCTGAAAGATCAAATCTTTGCTCCATTTCTCAGATAGCATAGTTTTTCTCATTTATTGTAGCATTATTTTGTAATATCTGCTCTTCTTTATTATGTGAGAGATAAAAAGGAGAGAAGGGAAATACAGACAGAATAAAGGAGCAAGGAGGGAAAAACAGAAGTAAGTAGGGAAGAAAACCTAAAGAAGGACATAAGGATTAAAAAATCTGTAAGAAAGAAGGAAAACATGGGCAATAGAACAAACCATTTGCAAAGGCACAGACAGTTCTCTTGCTGATATATTGCTTTTTATCTACTACAAATCCACTGAAGTATGGTGGGTACGTATGCAAATAATTTTTCTGTAATCTGACAACATAGTCTATAGAAAAATGTTGAAATTATAATGTCAAGGAGCTTTTCAGCAATATTTGAGATTTTAGGGGAATTTTTTTTTGTGGTAGTTACAGCTTGTGTTTCAACCAACTCTGTTGGTTATATATTACTCTCTGTTGCAAAATTAAAGAACGATAAACCTTTATCACTCTGATTTGGCTGCCAAGATCCAATTTCTAGCTTCAGTGTTTTGCCTCACTAACTTCTAAATGGGAGGCAGGGAGTGACATACCTTGTTTTGCTGCATTGTGTAATGAGGTCACCCTGTGTTAATAAAGAATTGAAAACTTTATAGACTTGGACATTTCATGTGCTATTTTCTAGTGTTTTGTTTTAAATGGCATTGATTTGTAAGTTAAAGGCCAGATGCACATTGTTACTGATTTAAGATTTCATAGCTTTACATTTGATTTTTTAAAGATATTTCACTTCTCTTTTATAATATGTCTAAAAGAAACCTCTTTTTTCTCTCCATCAGCCCTTCTGAAATACCATTTGGTGCTGCACATGCATCTGAAATCCCAGGATTCCCAGGAAGCACTGGGACTTACCTGGCTTCGTTGAAGGCCCTGACCTGCATTCCAGTGAGGCAGCCTGAAGCTGTGCTAGTGTCAGCAATCACCAGTAACACCGAGCCAGACCTTCCTCCCACTGCACCACCACAGAAGGTAAGGAACCATAAGGGCACTCAGTTCTTAGTTCAAAGAGTGACAATTTCTGCTTCAGTGCTGGGAGTCTTTGGGTTTCAGTCCTGAGGCAAAGCGAGCATGGAACATAGCTGGAGAGTTTTGCTCCAGAGTCTAGGGCTCCAATTGAGAGCATCAGCTAAAGAGAAGTAGCAGCAGATAAGCATGTGGAAATGACAGCTGACCAATGGACATTAAGTGCCAGTCATCCTTGAAGGCTGAAATCTGAACCCTGAAGTGGCAGGCAATGACTGCAGGATCTCAGCTGCATTGCCTTCACTGACGTAATGGGGTCATCTCAGATTTACTTAATTGAGAACCAAAACTAATATGAAAACATCTTTGTCTCAACACTTCAGCTTGTGCAATGAAACTACCCAGGTATCGTAACACCCACTTCTCGTGTAGGAGTTGTCCTACAGCGAAGGTCCTTCAAGTACTATTTTCCACCAAAATATGAACAACCACTCTGTATGTGCTGTTTTCTGAATCTGTAAAGTGGGTATCCACCACTGCACACCTGTTTGGTTTTTTCATTATATTAAGAAACCATGTTCATTTCAAAAATAGGTCCAGATAATAGGATATCTCCAACTTGCTATGTTGCATACTGGTACTGTGAATATTAGCTCCAAACCAGCACAGAAAACAGCTCAGCTGTTTCAGAGGTGAAAGGGCAGAGAGACTGGACAGTGAACTGTGGGAGAAAACCTAAAAACGAACCACAATCAAATTCTCTCCCTACCAAGTCCATATGTACTCAGAGGAGTACTCAGAGGTTTTAAATGTCATTTAAATATTACCCTGAAAAGAAATGCTCCTTTGACTGGAAAGTTAAATTTATTGTTAACTGGGTTCTTGATAAAAGAAATCCCATAACAAATAATAGGTTCTACCTCTGTGTTTGTATATGTGCACAGAAAGAGGATGTTGCATAACAAGCTCCCCCTTTTTTTTAGAAATGTATGAAACTCCACAAAGAAAAGGCTGAGAGACCATGTCTACAGCTGGGTGGAGGGAGGGAATGAGAGGCATGAGTTCCTAGAGCACATAACCAGAGACCTAAGTTTAAGGATAAAGAAAGGTAGTATCTCTTTCATGAAGAATTTCCTGCCAAGATGAAGACAATATTTCTTTAAGCCTTTTGGTATTCTGGTGCACCCAGAAGCACCATGAATCTTGAGGAATGTGCACTGTTGGCAGGTAAAAAAACAAAACAGGGAGGAAAAAAGGTTTCTTGCACTGCGTATAGTCTTCCTTTACATGGGGTCAGAAACCTCTGACATTTCTGCTTACAGTTTAAGTGATGTTGAATATTCAAAACTTTTGTTTTAAATATTTGTACCTGGCAAGTCCCAATGAGACAAATGCACTAACTTTACAAGTATCCTGTGACAATGAAGAAATGAAGTTCTCACAGTGTCACAAGTGTCTTTGCAGCATATTCATGTTGTAAACCTTTGCTCTGAGTATTCAACTCCGTTTATAACAGGCATCCAAATCCCACACTGCCCATAATATATTAAACTGACAACAGGAATGCATTCCTAAGTAATGCAGCTTCTTTGCTGAAAGACAGAGTACCAAGCCTAAGTTTAGCATTGAAGATCTGAATACATTTATTAATATTTTACCAAAGATTATGAGCGTTTTCCATGGTTGTAGAGTAACAGCTGGGAAAGAAAACTGTGAGGATATGTTATATAAATACTTGAATAAACATCCTTTTTTTTTGCATATTTATTCCAGCATTAGATAGATGAGCCATTTACAATACAGTACATTACAGCAGCTGCAATAAAATCTAAGTGTATTTTTTCAAATGCATCTACTCATTAGATGCTTTTCTGCCACTACTACTCTCATTTCAGTTTCTTATCTTATTTTTAACTTATTCCAGTTTGTTGGTTACAAAAAATCTGCCTACAATGTGGGCAGGGATGGATGTTCTTTTTTAGCTTTTTGCTTTATATTAATCAACAGTTTAAAACATTTTTTACTGGTATTTGCTAGTGCCAGTCTCTAATCTTATAAGAGAATAATTATTCTATCATGATGCCCACCACTATCATCTCATACATGGTATAGTTGCACACTGCAAACTTTGACTAAGCTATGACTCTTTTGGTTCTAGAATTTACCGCTGTTATGGCCAATGATTTTTTCCACATGTATTTGGCTATCATGCTACACCTCTTACAGATCTGGAGCATGTGACATGCAGAGTAAGGGCAGAGCTGATCTAAGTTGATACCGATGTTCAGATCAGCTGTAGATTTACCGTGTCATACTACAAATGTAGTCTCTGCCTCAAGAGACTATCAAAACATTTTGCAACCCATGCCTAATTCGTGACTGAAAGACTGGTCTCCTCTATGCTATTTCATTGCTACCACACAACCAAATGTTTTCATCTGGGAAGGGAACTATTTCACTACCTTTTAGCATTCATGAAGGTCACTATTCAGTCAGTGAGAATGTTATTTGGTCAACATGTGAAAATTCTTATGAAGCCTTTGCTTAAACTCAAATACTGGTATTTAACCTTCTGTCTACTGGGTTCATCCTTGGGCAGGTTGTTCAGCACAGAAATTGTGCCAGTGTTATGGTGTATTCTGCTTTTTCTCTATCACTGTTGCTAGGTGTATTATTTGTTTATTTTAGCCTCCCAGAAGGCCTAAGTTAGGATCAGAGCCACACACAAATATACAGTAAAAGGTGATGTTTGACCTAAAGGGTTTGCCCTCGGAACAGCTAAGACAGAAAAATGGGATATAAAAGGAAGCATTATGATGCTTCTTTTAGAAGTGGGGAAATAAGGCACGCTGGAGATCACAAAAGAAAGACTGCGACTGAGCTAAGAAGTGAATCCAGATTTCATAAACAGAGTTGCACAAGGGTTTTTTGACAGGAGTTTAGTAGATCTGAGTGATTTAAAAAAAAAAAAAGCGGGTCAAACCTTATAAAAATTTGCTGCCAGATTTTAAAAATAAATATGGGATCAAAATACATGCACATTTCTACAAGTGAAATTCAAATAGATTTTGCAGGTAGGATTCATAAAAGCATGTAGGTGCTATAAGTAAAAGCAGAACAAGGAAGGTGTCCTCACCCTATAGCTTCATGCCTAACACACACCAGGTTTAACTTCATTCTCTCATTTCTGAAGGCTCTACAATTGCTTATAGGAAAGGCATTTTCTCTTGGCTGCTTGTATTAACATCACACAACCTGTTTGGGAACCTATAATTTTAACTGCATCAAAATAAGCATTTAATTCAATCTAAAATTAAGTGTAATTATTCCAATCATGATTTCCTGAAGTTTTTCAGAAAACAAAATAATCAGTTCCACATTGACCATGCGGAAGCCTTGCTAAATTTCTTAAGCCACAAGACTGTCCTTCCCTTCTTTTCATTCTTCCCATGTAGAAATTCTAAAACCCTACCTCTAAACATGCTTTGCACTTTCTATGGACTAATGGCTATATTTTCACCAAAATTTGAAGTTTATCGATCCACCGAGTATTTTTCTCAACGTGAGGCAGGGGGTTCTGCACTCTCAGTTTGCCAGTGCAAATAGACAACTATGACGACAATTTCGGCAAAAAGAAAAAAAAAGGAAATTTAAAGTTAGATTGATGCATGCCTTCTCCAAAGACATGGAAATTTTGCCATTTTTAGCAGTGCTATTTAAAACAGGAACTGCGATGAGTATTTTAGGCTCCAGGGTGCCTGCAGTCAGGACTAGGGAGCCACACAGCTATTAAGATAAGCAGACATCCCTCCCTATTAACAGCAGCTGGGTGTATTGTCCTGTGTTTTCAAATCATAGAAATAATTATAAGAAAATGCAAAATCCCAATTTTTCCAAGCAACAAACTGGAAATCTTGCTGAGGTGTTCCTCCGTTATAGTCAGCCTTTTACTAATGCTCTTTCATGTGTGAAGAGTTTCTGTATTTGCCGAGGAGGGAAATCAGCTTTCCCTGAACAACTTTTGTCAGTCTCCATCTGTATCAAGTGCCAAGTGAAATGCAAGGTTAAAATGAAATTAAACACACGTTTACTTTGGTCAGCATTAGAAGGCAGTCATCACACTCCCATCTGATATAACATGAAGAAACCTGTTTCTGGGATCTCAAAAATAACTGTGCTATTTTTCATTAAAAATGTCAAGTTTAGCAGCAACTACTGTATGTGGCATCATGGAAACCATAAGTTTTACCGTACCCTCTGGAACTGACGACATTCTAGACTTACAGCAGGAGGATTCCCACAAAATATATTTTCCCCA
Source organism: Limosa lapponica baueri (assembly GCA_002844005.1). Taxonomy (NCBI): domain Eukaryota; kingdom Metazoa; phylum Chordata; class Aves; order Charadriiformes; family Scolopacidae; genus Limosa; species Limosa lapponica. The sequence continues at coordinate 858,941 of KZ505678.1, read as the reverse complement.
AAAGAGTGATACATTTTTGTTCTGAAAGGAGAAATAATCAAAAGGATTTTAGCACATTGCCTTATAGTAAGACATTTTTACTCACACTGAAACAATTGGATGACTTGCATGGGATATTCCCTGTAACTCTGTCATACAAATAGCTGTCTAAGGGCTAGATTCCATGATGCTTGATAAAATCTTTGGAAGTGGTTCCAGCCTCCTCCATGATGATGCACACACCCTGCTTTCTAGATTACAACCCACACAATTAAAGCTCTCTTCCTGAGCCACTGCATGGCTGACCTATTTTCTATCTGGACTTAGCTGAAACAATCAATGGGCATAGCCATGCGTAAAGTGCAAGGCATAGCCAAACGGTCCCAAGGGAGGGTTTCAAACAGCTCTGTGCCCCATAGACCCATGCTGGGATGCAAGTCTTCGGGCATTTTCCTCCTTGCCCTAGGGCAGGGAAGCAGCCTTGGCACCCAAACAGGGACAGCATAGCATTCTGCTCACATTCAGGCACATACATATGCAGAGGAGGTACAGACAGGAGGTCTCATGAAAGAAGTACCTTCTCAGAAATAATACATAAGGTCACGACTTGGTTATCATCTAGGGTTAGTGCGCTGCCTGTAAGAAATTAATCTACTGGTGCTGTCTTGCACAAGGAGGTGGCTTGTTTGAATACTTCCATTCTCTTGGAACAGCTACTTCTAGTATGAATATGCAAGAAGAAAATCGATTCACAAGTTGGCTCTAAGTAACACAAAGAAACTAATTTAAGGAGTCAGAACAGTAAAATCAAGAATTATGGCTACCACAATACTGCTGAAGCAGGGAGGGTGCCTAAAAGTAGGAGTGAGGCTCTGAACTATGGAAGGGGGCATTTCAATCAAACTAGAATGTTAGTTAACAGATGTTACTCCACAGTTAAATGTGAAAGCAGTAATGTTCTTAGCAAGGGCATTGATTCGACGTAACCCAACTATCATATAATAGGAAATATGAATGAAAAATAAGTGGAAGTGAGTATCACAAAAGACTATGCTCTGACAGGGTCAGATTCTTCCAAAGGTTGAAGGCCTGTGGAAGCTCTAAAGCTCGAATTTACTTGGGGTCTGAAGCAACAAACAGGACTTGATGAGGTCTCTCTATGGCGAAGTAAAATTAATCCCCAGAGAACGCATTTGCTCTGACTTGGGTCATGAAGCAGCAGAACAACTGACAGCAGCGAAACCTGCACTCCTATGAAAAGGGAGTAGATGTCAGCTTGCTCCAGACTCTGCATCTGCAAAAATAAATAAACATCCTATATAAGCTACAGGCCATAAAGGAGGAGCCAAAATGACAAGGCAACACTGGCACTGACCTAAGAGTGGCATCACCTCAGGAGGACAACCAAAAAACCTAGAAGAACAGCGTATTACCAAATGAGTAGGAATCAATACCTGTGTTACAAGCAAAAGGCTTCATTAGAGATATTAACATGGTCTTTTCAATTGTTTCACAGCAGATGGATCTATAAGCAAATACCTTACAAAAAACCTGCTGTCTTTAGCAAATTTTGCTGCCTTTATTATTGAAAACAAAATAATTAATTGTTTACACCCTAGATAGAAGCCCTAGCCAGAAGTCCTAGCCCATTTATGCACACACTTAAATCCTATTGGAATTTTAAAATTAAATAGATACTAATATTCTGTCCTGAACAGTGTCGCTCTCTGGAACAAAGACTTATGTCCTGATCACTGACTTAACAATATTAATATCTGTTCAATGATAAACTTGAATCTCTGCTCCTGGTAAACTACTCATGCAAGACTTGCAGAATATATACCATATATATTAAAGCTATATCTCAAATGCTCAAAACATCCTAAAAAGAATAATCAAAGTAAAGTCAAATGTGAAATTTGGCTTAGTTTAAATTTCAAGTGCTAAAAATCTTAATTGCAACGCTAAGCATCTAAATAAATGCACTGAATTTTAATAAATACATTGACAATCCAGATCTTTAAAAAGGAAATAGTACAAAACGTGCAAGGAATTCCAGCAAAGTAATTCTAATGGCAGCTCTCCACAGCTCAATTTTCATTTGCTAATAAATTTGCAAGCTGAAACTTAATGATTTCTAAATATCATTACAACAAAATTCCTTAAAGCATGTCCTGTAGTTTCCAATAACTATTTTAGAACACTTCTTTTTGCCTATACTGAACTTTTCTTAAATAAATAAATTTGTATAAAAAAAGAAAACTTGCTGCTTGTCTACAGAGTAGATAAAAAATACGACCAGTACCTTCTAATACGCATTTCTTTGTTGATAATTTAGAATGTTTTACCTGTTCCCTTAGATTACTGAGGCGCCCGATTATTTTTTTTTAAACTAAGGTACAATTTACAACATCTTTTTGCTTAACAACTCATTTCAGTAAAAAGGAAAATAGCTGTATTTGCTACAAACTCTACCTTGACTTCTTGGATTGCTTATTTTGAGTCTCTATTTTCAAATTTCAAACATTTATGCTCATAATGGCTGTGATATTTTACCTTTTTTTACATGATAGAATCAGGTTTTGACTGCTACTGAGGTTTTGAGTATTATCTTTTAGTATAAACTCTTACTTATGTTTTGATTTCACTATGAGATCTGTTTTGAAACAAACTATCGTAGCATGGTTAAAGACAGATTTTTTAAAGAAGCATTTATCAGAAAAAGACAAATAGACAAGACTTTAGTACTTAGTTTTATGGACATGACAATAAAGTTTAACCTTGACTTCTCATTTTTAACGGTTCATTGAAAACTTAATTGAATAATTTAAGTGAATACTCAGCAAGTGAACCAGTGGGAGAGGGGATGGTCAGCTATTTTATTGATAATATCAAAAAAAGGGTAAAAGACCCACTGTAGAACTTTCTTCTTACTTTCTCCTCCAATGTTTGCCTCATGATCTTGCACTGTCATGACTCTTAATAGCTGCAAGCTGCGTAATTCCATGGAAAAAAACAATACGACCAAGAGATCTCAAGAGGCAATTTCCTTCTTTCTCCTTCCTTACTTTTTCTGCCTGTTTTATATCAGCATGGTTGCAGCAATTGCTTTTCTCTTCTGAGAATGTGGAGCTTAAAGTCTTTTATATCACCATTCCAGTATTCCTCACGCTTTCTTACAATTATCTAGTTCATTTAAGGTTCTTGTTATTGGCAAAGCAAAGAGAATAGTCATCAGAGCTACAGAATGTATGGCCATATGTAGCACCCCAGAGCAACACAATCCAAGCAAGAAACTTCTCTACAATAAAGAGAACTTCCCATGCTTGCATTTCTAACATATTTGCACACGTTCTCTGGTTGCTTAAATTGCTTAAATTCTCTGATTAATTATGGAAAATAGTCTGTTACTGGAATCTCTCTCCAGCCTGGGCTATCACCACCTTTTATTCCTAACCCTAGAAAAACAGCAGACTCGTTTATGTGTTTGAAAGTGTATGGTTCCTTGCACCTACTTTCTCTAGTTTGGAAACAAAACATCTTAATCATAACTACAAGAAAAGGGAGTGGCTCCATTGGGAGTTTTTTCTTAGGAAAATATAAGATTAGACCATTTCCAAATAAGTAAAACACACTGCTCTATTCACAGAAAGATAATCAAACTCTTAGACTTGTTATAAAAAATTGCTCTGTTACATATTTTGTGTAACTGTACTCTGAGACTTCATGATGGAAAATCTGAGTGACTAAAAATTTCTTTTTTCCTACTAGTATTTCAGCTATCAAAAGTCTTACCATTTCTCTTTAAACCAACCCGTACGCAGCACACTGTAACCTGTAGTCCAGTGAAAGTGCATAGCCCAAATACAGCATTACAAACAGTTCATTGCAGTGTAATACTCATTTTTAGTAATGCTGTATCCTTGCTTAGGACTTTTTTTCCTGTTAATTCACCCTTCAAAGGTAGAAAGCCATCTCACTACATACGCAGAATAAGTGACCAGCTCTGAAAATAGAGCCATTTCAGGAGCAGCATTAGATCAAACTTGAGAAAGAATGTAAGATGTATAAAAGTACTCCTTTACATCTGAGAAAAACTTTTGAAGTGTCTCCTGTTTATACATAGAGATGATTTTATGAAGGGACTACTAGGCCTAGGCTAGTAATGGTCACTGAACTTTAGCCCCAGAAATAACTCTATCCACTCAGAAAAGGAATTACAAGCCTAAAGTCTTGAAAAAATAGGAAGAATAGCAAAGCTAAGAAAATCGACTGAGAAAGTAAACTGCCAATCATAACGAATGCAACACAGTTTGGGGTTTCATTTATGCTTCCTATAAAAAACAGGAATAACAAATGGAAAAATGAAGTTATTGTTAGTGCATCAAGTATGTGATTAAATATGAGGTTTGGGTCTAATTCATGGAGTGCAACGATATGAATTACTCTGAAAACCAGAAAAGGAACCTTACCTAAATCTAATGCAGTAAAACTAGTCTGAATGCGTTCAACCCGCCTGACGGGCACTAGCAGTTAGCAAATTCTTAGAAAGCCTCACAATGCACAAAGGCCGCCCAAGTACCCTCCTGGCTGAAGACCTCGGCGAGCTCCCAGCTCGCTTTCCGCCCCGAATCCCTACGGATTTCGCTCAAGACCATATTTGGCTCGGGGCACGGTGCAAAAGGGGGCTAGAGGTGCCGAGGGGAGGGGGCTTCCCGCCCCCCCTTCCCCCACCCTCACCTCCGATCCC
>KZ505678.1:842175-853487 GCA_002844005.1 Limosa lapponica baueri | reverse complement strand
GAAAATCGTGTGCTATCACATTTGATTTATTTGCACTTTTTCTACTATGGCTTTGATTTGCTTTTTGCTAGTGATATTCTGTGTAGTCTATAATATATACATTTTTATTTGGCCTTTGGAGTGTGGCTATTACAAATAATAACTAAGCAATAACAGTGAGGAAGCAATACCTTTCCAAATAAGCACAGAAAACAAGAATCATTCAAACAGCTTCCGAATATCAGAGAGCCAAGTTAAGTTCAATTTAGAACACAAATTCATAAAGCACATTTTATAGAGTTGCCCAGGTCTGAAATCATACTTCTAATTCTTGTATGTCATCATCGAAACAGAATAAGAACTCCACAATTTTTAAATCTTCACAAATGCTGTAGCATATTCGTAGTATTCTCACTGTGAAAACACTGGATGGTTTTTGGAAGCCCAGAGTCAGAAATTGTTATTTTATTGAACGTGAACAATTAACAGTGACTGACCTCACAGTAGGATTAGTTGCCTTATCAAGTCACATGGAAGCAAACAGATTTCACCACAAAAAAAGCTGTTGTAAGCTGAAGGATGAGTTTGGAGGCGCACCATACCTACATGCCAAGAGAAGAAAGGGTATCATTTCTTGTAGCTCACTGTTGTAACTTAAGCTAGTGTGAAGGAAAGAGTCGAAACCAACCAAAACAGAAGCAGCACATCTCCACGTGGTTTTGAACAGACCAGCTTTACACAAGAGAGGGTATCAAAGCTCAAGGTGTGAACATTTTATTACCTCCTTGATTGTCAGAACTGAAAAATGGTTTAATAAATATATCTGCTTCACACCATGCTTCCCTGCCTCCAGTATTAAAAGAGAAACCTGTCAGCTAAAGAACTGACTAATTCCTTCAACCAAGCCAAAGCCCATTTTGTTGCCATTTCTGAAGTTATTGACAAGCAATGTGAAGCTTAATTGAGTGCTAAATAGTCTAGGACATTGTGTACCTCATAAAATTGCTGTATTAATAGATAATGTATTTGCAGCAGTCTCTTGCCTCCAGAAACAGCGATTAGTCTCAAGGCAAGGTGCCCTCACCTGCCAACCACCCTACTTTTTGCTGTTCAGTCTCACTTTTCTTGCCTCAGGGAACCAGTTTTTTCTGTAAAACAAAAAAAAAGTAGAACCAGCTTCTAAGCAACTGATATAAATGAATTCCAGGATCAAGTTTCTGTACCAAAAAGGAGTAAGAGCTTCTGTTGCACAGAGAATGCCTATTCCAGGATGTGCTGTGCGAATATTTAGATATGATGATCACTGCAGTGTAAACCTGCTGTGCCCAGTGCAACAAATTAATGCTGGGTAAGAAAGCTGAATTTGGACATCTGGCGAGTAGCTGGATCATCAGTACCCAAAGGTCTCCCAGAGTTCTTGAAAAGCCACTGTTCGTCCCTATCACATCAATTGCTATGTGCGTACTAGTAATGACTTGCCAATTTGCACCAAATAAAGAAAATGCTTATGAGTAAGATCTTTGCAGTGAGTATTTAGAAGAAAATAATATTTCAAATTAGATTAATTGAAATATTAATACAAGTCAGTATTCATTTTACTTTAGCCATTGAAATGTTAGTTCTCTGAACAAAATTAGATTAGATACATTTTTTTCACAATATCTTACAAATACCAAAAAGTCTAAAAAAAGACTTACATCACACTTAAAAATGGATGCATTTTCTTCAGTTTCTTCTTTAAATTGTGTCCCTTTTTTACCAATAAAATATAAAGATTATATCATATGTAATGATTCTAAGATGTATGTATAATCAAATATAAGGGTGTCATAATTCAGAGCATAATTAACACTCCTAAACTGCCATTTACTGGCATCTGCTGTGTTTAAATCAAGTTCTCAAAATCAGATGCCTTCAAAGAAGCACCTCTCAAATTTATCATCTCCCCCGTGGCAACTGAATTTCTGAAAATACAGAAAGCTGCAGCCTGAAGCTGTGATGCTGAGCAGCTGATGACTTCAGGCACCAGCACCATGGGACTGGAGATGCTGGCAGATCACAGAACTGCAGAAAGACTGAGGCTGGAAGGTACCTCTGGACTTCAACCCTGCTAGTTCAGCTAGTTCAACCCTGCTGCTGAAGGCAGGGTCAACTAAAGCATGTTGTTCAGGGCAGTGTGCAGTCACGCTTTGGATATGTCCAAGGGTGAGGACTCCACAACCTCTGTAGGCAATGGGTTGCACTGTTTGACAACCCTCACAGCAAAAAAAGTTTTTCTTTTGTTTAAATGGAATTTTCTGTATTTCAGTTTGTTCCTACAGCCTCCTGTCTTTTCACAGGATGCCAGCTTCCAATTCCTTTCTCTCCCATCAGATATTTATACATGTGGATAAGATCTTCCTGAGCATCCTCTTCTCTAGGCTGAACAGTCACAGCTGTCTCAACCTCTCCTGTGCTGCTGTCCTTTAACCATCTCAGCAGCCCTTTGCTGGACTTGCTGCAGTAAGTCCATGTCTCTCTCGTACTGGGGAGCCCAGGCCTCGACTCAGCACTCCAGATGTGTTTCACCAGTGCTGAGTAGAAGGGAAGAATGACCTTCCTCCACCTGCTGGCTGTGCTCTTCCTGATGCAGGCCATATAAGGTTTATTGCAGCACAAATGATACTATTTGCCTTTATCACTGCCACTAGAAATAGCATTGTTGCAACTGTGCAGTGCTCCACTTCTGTTAGGAGTCCATTTGGCTGTAGTACTATGCTCATTTAGGTTTTCAGCTTTTGAATCCAATCTTGTCAGCCAGAGTCCTCATGGGCTCCCTGGATCAGTTCACCTCTAGTTTGTGGGTTATTGAACTCAGGAGTGATGTGGCTATCCTGTGCATTTTTTTTCAAGGCATGGGCAAACTTAGTTCTTGCCTTAACTATAATGTTTGGCTTTGTAGCTTTGATTTTATTTTTTTTTCATCATGTTTCTTGATAGTAATTGTAATTTCTACTCCACTCCATAATGATACCTTTTCAGTGTTGCCATTCAATGACATTTATTGGAGACTCACATGAGGAACACATTAGCTTTTCATTCCAGTGCAGAGGAGGGGCACATGACACACAAAGGTGACAGTCACCTGATCCATGGCACTAGTAATCAAATCGGGTTTTACAGAGCAAGAAATTACAATTATTCCTGAAGGCGGATGAGAATATGAAAGCTTTAAAAAAAATGTATCATACACTGTATCTTTTTAAGAGACTTCTAAGATCAATCTAAATGCCAAAAGTTCTGCTGAGTTAAATTTTGCCCTAGCTAAAATACATCTAAACTGAGATCTACTGTGGGTTTTGAATACCTCTGCCACCTGGTTAGTATTCTTTTATTGCTTCACTTGTTCTTGCTATAGGCAGTTGAAGACGCTGTGGAAAACATACTACCACTGATGTGCCTGAAGGCATCTACTGGACTTATTAAAAATATATCAAATTCAGTGGAGGTTTCAGGGATTTATCCACATTAAGCTCAATTCGTCCCTTTCTGGACAATGTTAAATCATCTCAGTTAGAAATTGCTTATCCTTAAGGCTCATAAATATCTTCCTCAGGAACATGTGTGGTGTTGATTGGAAATCTACTGCATTTCAAAAGGGTACCAACATTAAAATGTTTTTCCTTTGCCCTTTTCCACTGAAAGACTCCTTTTAAAATAGGACATGTCATATTCTTACTGTTACTCAGCTTTGGTCAGTCAGATCCGAGTATTTGTCAGGAGTAATGGCCTACATTTGCACCAACGAAAGTTTTGTGCAGAGTTTTAAGTCTGCCTTGAAGAAGGGTTTAGTTTCAATGAATGAATAAAAGCACAGGTTCCCCGTTCTTTCATAGACTTCATACACAGTCAAGCAAGCAAGCTGTCCTGAACACAAGATTTCTGAAGTTCGACAGGATTTTTGTCGCTGTTGCAATTTTTCTTGGTAAACTGCTGTTTCCTGAAGGGCAGGCTAGATGTACTGTGTGTCTCCTGACATTATGTGTTCATCTTGTATAGAAAGACAATTTTGTGAAGTTCTTATGATGTTTTACCGTGGATAGTCATAGAAATATAACAATGGTTCTAACAGCAGTGACAGAGAAATAGGATTCTCAACCTTCTTCTTCACTGGAAGTTACAGGTAGTCAGACTTCCTGTGGAAACATCTTCCTGCTAGTTGGATTCTCTTTCTTGCCCAACATTCTTATTTTCAATTGGAAGATGGGTGTAATGCTTGTTTGTACTGATCAAGTACTAATACCTCGTTTTAGACAAGGAAGCAGTGATACTTGGCCAGAGGATAAATTTATTTCATTTCTGAAGTCATATTTAGAAAGCTCTCAACTTTAAATACAAGTTCCAGCTTGGGTAATTGCAAACTCTTTGCATCCTCCTCTAATTTAAATTGTTATGGCATCCTTCCTGTCCTGAGCGAGTTGTTATGAAATCTTTGTCATCCGTTCTACTAAACATTGGCTATGCCTATGCTGTGTGATCCGGAATAATTTTTCAGCCCCCTGTTCCAGGTACGTACCCTGAAGACACCCTGACTTTGTCTTGGACGAGCTCTGCAAATGCATTCTTTTCCATTGTGCCTTGATTTCCATTGAAAGGAAGCCTGGGAAGGCAGGCAGGCAGGCAGCAGGAAAGCAGCTGCAGGGTGCTCCCACAGGGAGCAGAGAGCTCAGGGAATGAGGAGTGCAGGGAGCAAACACCATAAAGTGCATTTATGCTACAATAAGCTTTAGCGTTTTTCACATTCTGTCTTCAGATTAGTGAATTGATTCCTGTAGGTACAGGAATTCAAGTATAGCAAAAACTGTGGTATTTCCTGATGTATAAGAAACTCAATATATAAAGATTAGATTATTCATCTATTCAATGCATTTCTTACAACTGGGAAAGACACAGCTATATTAGGCAGTGGTGGAAAACTTGTACTGAGACAATGTAGCCATTCCAAACTAATTTCCCTGCTATTTAACAGCCTTTCACTGATACTGTAACTCAGTTACTATACAGAAAAAAAAATTATTTCTAAACTGCTCAGTTTTGAGAAATATTTGGTTTATGTGTAGTCCACTGCTGTAATACCACCCTTTCTCCACAGTCTTTGAATATCAGCTTAATTCATCTGTTAAAATGATGTGAGAAGAAAAAAAACTGTGCACAAGTTGGCAATCATATCTGAGGTGTTCATTTTATCTACTGTCTTAGCATTATTGAAAATAAGATCAAGGATTATTCTTGTGCATAACAGGAGTTCTCATTCCATATTTCAATTTCTGATCTTCTAAATTAGATAGAGTTGCATAATCACATCATTATAAACATTACTCATTTGCTTTTTGTAAGGAGATTCTGTTTGCACTGTGTGAAGTACAATGGGTTCCAATAATTTTTTACATGTTTGGATGCTATGAGAGTACAAATATATGCTACTTCCTATTCACATAAACTCTCAGTATTTTATAGATATTATCGCTCATGAAAACATTCTTGAGTGAATTCATGAAGCTTCCCTTTTGGATACTGTTTTTCAGACATCTGGATCCACTCTTGATTTTGTGGGAAACTATCATGAGTAGTTAAAGGGACTTTATTGCTTTTGTATCAAAGGAAAATGGAACACAGTACTGAATTATCACCACTGAGAAAGCAAGAGCATTGTTTGCAGATAAAATGAGGTTGACCTCAGTTTTGCAAACACTGGTTTGTATAGATAAGGGTTTCTCTTTTATTTTAACTACCTGCCATGGCAAAACTTACTGAACATACTGTAAACAAGGTAGAGTTTCCTGTTGTCATTGTTTTTTCCTGTATCATTTTAGTTTGAAACCAATTAGGTTGATTCACATGGACTTAAAATGAACGGGTTACTTACAGAGCAAAGGTATTATCATCAACAGAGTCTAGCTCTCAGCAGTTATAACTGAATTTTGGAAATTCTGAATAGGCTTATCATACTGCAAAGAACTGATTTGAGTTGGCTTTCTAATTAAACAGAAAAAGCCTGCAACACCACCCCTACTCCCTCCCCAACCCCCCCAAACTGTGTTTTTTAATTTTAGTAAATGCAAATAAATACTGAGCTACAGTGACCTCAATAATTTAAATTCATAGAGTCATAGAATCATAGAATGGTTAGAGTTAAAAGGGACATTAAGATCATCAAGTTCCAACCCCCCTGCCACGGGCAGAGTCACCTCCCCCTAGACCAGGTTGCTCAAAGTTCCATCCAGCCTGGCCTTGAACACTTCCAGGGATGGGGCATCCACAGCTTCTCTGGACAACCTGTTCCATTGTCTCACCACCCTCACAGTAAAGAATTTCTTCCTAATGTCTAATAAGAATCTCCCCTCTTTCAGTTTAAAACCATTGCCCCTCATCCTATCACTCTATTCCCTGATAAAGAGTCCCTCCCCATCTTTTCTGTAGGTCCCCTTTAGGTACTCAAAGGCTGCAATAAGATCTCCCCAGAGCTTCCTCTTCTCCAGGCTGAACAACCTCAGCTCTCTCAGCCTGTCTTTATAGGAGAGGTGCTCCAGCCTTCTGATCATCTTCATGGCCCTCCGCCGGACCCATTCCAACCGGTCCATGTCCTTCTTATCTTGGGGGCTTCAGAGCTGGACACAGTACTCCAGGTGGGGTCTCACCAGAGCAGAGTAGAGGGGCAGAATCACCTCCCTCTACCTGCTGGCCACACTTCTTTTGATGCAACCCAATTAATCTAGTCAGAGAAACCATGGCTAGATAATGGAAACATTGCTCAAAATTCAGGTGGAGAAAAAAAATTATAATTCAGTCTTTTTTCAGGTTATTATTTTTGAGAAAAATAGAGTAAAACCAAAGAAGGAACCTCTTTCTCACGGGACTTCTCGTGTGGGCTACACACATGCAGGCAGTACTATTTTCTTGCCTGGGAGCACTCAAACAAATGGGAACTGCACTCTCAAGGACTTTCCTGTAGTTTTTCTCCTCCTGTCAGATCTTCAGATTTTTCTTTTTTTTCCCTTTAACTTCCCTGCTCCCCTCCACCTGCCCCATTCACCCATCCCTTTCTCTTTTTTTCCTCTTTTACTTCCCAGCAGTTCATTCCTTCTTTCATTGCTTCTACATTTTCATTTTCCTCTTTTGGTAAGGAATTCCTCTTTTGGTCATTTCTTGGTAAGGAATAGCACATTTCTTGTAAGAAGATAGAAATGGAGTGGCTTACAGAGAACTGACAGCAGTGTGGCAGTAGCAGAGCACTTCCTGTGAAATAACACCAGGAAAAAGTTACTCCAATAATCTTTCTGAAGCTTAGAGTATTTTGTTATCTGAGTGCTAATGGTGTATGAACAACAACAAATTAATTAGTTCAAGACTGACTACAGATGAAAGTGTATTATCACCTGAATTTGACACATTAAGCCCATTAAGCTTGATTTTCTACAAAATAAAATGTTGATTTCTCTTAATCCACACACCCCCACCCCCAAATATGTGTGTCTCTTCCTCATTATAAAACTTTGTAAAGTGATTTTTAATATGTCCCACATCTCTGCAGAAACCTTCTGGTTTATGTTGAACATGAACATTTGTCATTTTCCCTTCACCTCACACCTGTATTCATCACAAATAATTTGTTCTTTGCAGTGCACATTGTCCTATAATAAGCCTGACACTCCTTTTGTTCTGTAGACCTTGCCATGGAATAAGTCTATGAGTAGATTCTTTGTATAAAATCAGCACAAAGTAACACTTATGCTCTCAGTTTTGAATAATTAAATATGATAATAAGACAACAAAAGAAGGAAATCTGAAATTGACTTAATATAATGACTAGAACCAGAATAAGGAAAAGAGAAAAGAAATCAAGTTCTGAAAAGCCAGAAGAGCTACCTGGCAAAAGATAAAAATATAGGTAAGAATAATAAAAAAATGTGAATAGTAATGAGAGCAGCATCACTTGAGGGATTTTATTCTTTTGCCTCTGAATTTCAGATTCCACACACATTAGCTGTTCTCTGAAAATTTCCACTGCTAAGTTACACCAAGTGCCACTGTCTTGGCTATGAGATAGCCAATAGTCAAAATATGTCCCTGCACTGCTTAGACTTGTACTGTCCAAACTGCTGCTCACAAAGGTAATGGGGAGAAATTCAAAAGCTTCAAAAGTGAGTTGTGATACTGTCAGTCCTATAAGAACCAGTTTGATAAGAAAAAGGTCCTGAAAGTGGGAGCTCTGTGTTAGAGGAGTTTTACACAGCTAGATCATGCATTCTTAAAACTGAAGTTAAAAAAAAAAACCTTCAGCCAGCTGACAAAAACACATTCTTCCTCAAATAGTAAAGATCATACGCTTCATCATTTCCCCTAGTACTTAGTATCATTAGGTTTAATGTGATTTTCTTGTGGCAGTAATTCTTAGGTGAAAAATATTAAGAAAGTGAGGTGAAAAGTAGATTTTACTATGTTTGTAATATTTTCAAATTATATACTTTACACTAGCAACCAGAAAAATGCAAAGCACGTAGATAGTCCTGCAGACACATGCACCAATGTTGACTTTCATCCTCCACACCCAGATGCTGCCAGCAGGATCACCCTGTGACATCTTTTGTAACAGAAGCACAGCTTCTTTACCTTGAATCTGAATTTAAAAAATCTTCACTTTAAAAACTGGTTTTCTGACTTCCTGTGAGTTATTCTGTAAGGGTTTGTTCTGCTTATGGTGGGGTTATGTGTCTGGGTAGGTAAACGAGGCTGGAAAGTTGGCTGATCATTTCCAACTAAAGAAATGAACCCACTGTATAGCGATCATAGGCAACATCACCATGGACTAAGTTATTTACAATGCAAAGGATTTTTCAGTTAGCAAGGCACTATGTAAGTATCATTGTAACTTAATTAGTATCATTTGTAGGTGGTATGTGAAAGCTTGTCTCTTTATACATGCTTTTTTAACCTCAGAAGTGTATCTGTTTATCTTTCCTGATTAGGAAAAACGCAAACACATACAACAAAACATACAATCAAAAGTGAAGGAAAAAAAAAAAAGGTGTTGATGATGCTAAAGACAGTTTTGTGATCCTGGTCTGCTTTTTTTTAGTGGAAAAACTTATTAATAGACCTTTCCAGCACATATCCAAATAAGGAAAAATCTTTCAGGAGCAGGGAGAAAAGATTGAGAAAGATTGTTTAGCTGTCATCCTTTCTAAGAAAAATGCTTGATTTAGTAAACTTTAGAATGAAGAATCATTTCAGAAGTTCTGGAGATGGTGGTTCATCTATTTGAATAGCTGCAGATAGGAATGGCAACTTGGCCTTGGCAGTGATTAAATTTTTAATTTTTCAGTTTTTAGTATGTAATTTAACTTCAAATGCAATTAAACTGTAAAAGATTCATTTTATTCAAATGTACAAGTGCAGTTGTCTTGAATGACATTTTCCTAAAAAAGAAAATAATTATAGCGCTCTCTAAAAAAGTTATAATTCTGATAAAGAATGGACTGCTGAAAGCATATGAGAGGATATATGGGCAGGCAGCATACAATAAACTGGATGCTAACCTTTCCAAATGGGAAGCACTGGCTTTACAAATCTATCATTTTTCGTTCCTCCTTATATCTCCTCAGCTACAAGCGAGTAATTCCTTGATAAGTGTAAAGTTTTGTATCACAGAGCAATAGTAATTTAAAAAGCACTGTAACTTCCTGAAAGTCAACATATAGAGCCTAAGGGCTGCTTGAAATTATATTCAATATTAACCACCCTATTACAAAATTATAGGAATCAAAGATCAGTGGCAGTGTCAGAACTGCCATATTGGAATTATTTTTAAAGTTGGTCTATACAGACTTTGTGCACAAAATTTGTTCGTGTGGGAGAATGGCCACACCTGACGCTCAGATCTGAACTCTTTGGAGCTGGTGCTGTTGAAAAAGAGAATTTTGTGGTGATGGGTTTTGATTGTATACTAAAATAGCTAAAAATAAAAATTTTCTAGAATAGGTTGAGAATTTTCATTCACTCTTACTTCACCCCCTCCCTGCCCCCGCCAGTTATTCTGTATCACTTGCTTGTGTTTTTAAATTCTTTGTAACTACTATGTGAGTTTTTCTAGTTAGCGTAAGATTGAGCTAGGTAACCTTACAAACCAGCCTGCGTGACGACACTTAACTTGTTTGTGGTGGAAACATACTGAGAATCAGATTATCATTTAAATAGTATATTCCCAATCCTTTCCTACTCTCAGGAAAAAGTGTAACAAAATCTGCTCTTCCTGTTCCTACTGTACACTTCCAGCAGCCGGTTCTTTTTGTTCCTTTACTCACCTGCACAGATAGTCACTCCAGTTTCTGACCCAGGCCATAGTGAATGGATTATTTATAACTGTTTAGAAATGTTGATGGGTTAAAAAAAAAAAAAAGATCTGGTTACTTTTTTCAGGAATGAGCTAAAAAATAGAAAATTTACTGTAATAATTTTTTTCTTAGTAGCCACAGTTTTATAATTGTCAAAACTGAGGTGTTATTGCATTGCTTCCTTTCTTTTAATCTTAATGTTTATCACAGAGCTTACAACAGTAAAGAGAACTCGAGATGTGACAATTCAGATGCACAAGACATTCTAAGCAGGGGTCGAGTCTCCTCCATCTGCTTTAATTCTATTTCAGTTATATATATCACCTCAATATATAAACTGCTGCTGTCCTGCAGGTGGCTTTGTCATTTCTGATGCAAAGCAGTCTCTTTTTAATATCTCTCTAACCGTGCCAGAATAACAGGTGATGGTGTCCTGTTGTAGAAATCCATGTGTGGGAAACTTCTGAAATAGATGACTAGACTAGACTGTGGTGTGCGGTTTTGTATCTACCTCTCTGTGAGGGTGTGGGTCTGTAAAGCAACAGCTGAAATGACTAATTAACTTCAGCAGGAATCTCAAAGCATCCAAATGGACTTCCTGCCTTGGGTCCAAGCATGACACTGACTTATTCACACACAGAGTAATAGCAGGTGGTATTCACATATGAGCATTTTTGAAATAAAGCATTCGCAGGTGGGTGAATGTGAGATAAAGGCGCAAGAGATGTTTGATGACTGGAAAAAATAATGGAAAAATATATGCAACTAGTTACATTCTAGTTTTAGATCTTAATGTCTACGGGGAGAACAAAACCCACAACTATGTTCTTAACTATCCTATGACTTCTGGACTTAATTATTCCATGACTCCTGGAAGAAGTGAGCACTTGAAACATTCCAATGAAAAAGTCAATATCCCTTGGTAATGAACTAAACTGACTGGAATAGTGTGTTGTCTTCCAA